>CM067223.1:57626977-57718794 GCA_034190945.1 Octodonta nipae
TTTTAATTAATTAATTTGAACCCACAAAATTTATAGCAAGTTTGGTGTCGAAGTGCAGAATTTTAAAGTGAAGTTAAAATCGCAATTTTATTTATGGAACCCGAGTATGGCAAAAGACTACAAAAAAATACAGATTACCGATGGACTAGATGAAAAAATTACCCAGATCCTGGAAAAACGAGACAAAAAAGAGAAACAACATCAGGAAGAAATTCATCAAGGTTAGTGAAATCTACAGATGAAAAACAATACAATTTAATTGAAAAATTATTCTCGAAATTAATTTGAAGAAAAAAAAAAGAAGATTGAATTAAAAAGACAAAATGATCCTAAAGTATTTTTTGAAGAGAAACAGGGGCTAACTGAAGAAAAAATAGAATCTGCAATTTCAACAATTAATGCAAATCGTATCGCAAGTTAATGAAACAGTTAATGAAAGAATGCAAATAGTGAAATCAGACATAAAAGAAATAAACGACGACATGTAATGTGTAGACTCTCGAAATCTAAATAGATGACATCGATTCCATCCAGAGCCAGGTAAAATTCGAAATCAGTTCCATTAAAAACACGGTACAAAGTGAAGTAAGTGAAGTACAAGATAAAATCGGTGCCATCCAGAACAAAGTAGAAACAGAAATTTAAAAAATGCAACAGAACTTACAGCGAGGAAAATACCAGAACACCGTGAGTACCGAAGGTTCCGTTAGCAAACTACTCACATTTAATGGCAGCTCATCTTGGCCCATGTATAAACGGCAATTTGAAGCAGTGGCTACAGCTAATGATAACCAAGAAAAATCTACGTCTCTTGTAATTTTCTTAAGAGGTCCGGCCTTAGAACTCCTCCAAAGCATTCCAGTCGATGAACAAGGAAAAAAGATAGGACAATCAATCACTGAGCCAAGTATATCAGGTGCAATTAAGTGGAAAAACGTACACTCAGCTCAAGACTACTGTGTTGGGCGGGCTATAGTTAAAACCGGGCGAGATATACCAATTTGAGTCCTGAATTTGTCCAACAACCACATCAGAATTGCCAATGGTCAAGAGATAGCTCGTTTCGAGCCAGTAGAGACCATCATCAATTGTGAAGAAGAGTATCAGACGTCAGTGAAGGAGACAAGGCCCAGTAAAGAGTTCCTACAACAGTTTGCTGACCATTTGACACACCTTACACCAGAGGAACAGAAGAAAGCCAAGCAATTTATCACAAAGCACTGGCAAAATTTTAACAGTCAAGATGAAACCATCGGCCTCACCAACATCATTCAGCACCAAATAGATACCGGAAAGACTCAACCCATCAAAATACCACCTAGACGCCTACCATTGGGGCAACAAGGCAGTCAAGGAAAATATCGAGTCCATGTTACAAAATGGAGTTATTGAGCCATCCATCAGCCCATGGTCTGCTCCCATTGTGCTAGTTAAAACAAAGGATGGAACCACCCCATTTTGCGTGGATTACAGAAAGCTGAATGACATCACAAAGAAAGACAGCTATTCATTACCCCGAATTGATAACACTCTGACCACACTAGCAGGCTCCCGTTGGTTGTCGACACTAGACCTAAAGAGTGGATTGGCAGGTTGGTCTGCACGAAAACGACTGTGAGAAGACAGCGCGTAAAGGGCTCAACCGAAGAAGTGTTCTATGTTCCAAAAAGAAGTAGAGTTTTTGAGCCACATCGTTTCCGAGTCAGGAATCGGCAACAACAAGGACAAGATAGAAGCCATTCGTGATTGGCCAGTCGCAAGAGACAAGCATGAACCCCGAAGCTTGTTGGGGAGGAGGGATTTACCACCATTGCCGCGCCTTTACATCGGCAGACCACTGAGAAAGAGACCTTCAGTTGGAATCAGGATTGCGAAACATCAATCAGACAACTGAAGGCGCCACTCTGTTCCAGCCCAAACCTAGCATTTCCTACGCAGTCCGGCAAGTTCATCTTAGACCCCGACGCTAGCAACACAGGTTTGGGGGGCTGTCCTATCCCAGGTGCAAGATGGTGAAGAGAGGGTGATCGAGTACTACAGCCGTGGATTCTCGAAACCGGAAAGAAAAGAACTTCTTGCAATAATAAGGGCGGTAGACCATTTCCACAAAAACCTCTATGGTCGTCATTTCCTAATCCGAACAGATCATGGCGTCCTCAAATGGCTGCTGGACATGAAGACACCGGAAGGACAACTGATCAGGTGAATGGAGAAATTACAGCAATACGATTTCAAGGTTGAACATCTTGCCGGTCATTTGCATAATAATGCCGATGATTATCAAGAAGGCCCTGTCGAGCAGAATGCGGACATTGTCTGAAGACGGAACTGCGAGAGGGTATCTCCATCAGACAGATCCGAGTGCAGGCCAATGAAGACTGGACAACGGAACAGTGCATTCAGGATCTAATGGCTGATCCAGACATCGAACCAATCCTGTCACTCAAAAAGAGAGGGGCACCCAGACCACGAGGGGCGAGGTAGCTAGATACTTGGGAGTGCTGAAATCGTTGTGGGCCCAATGGGACTCTTTTAGAGTAGAGAATGGAATGCTCAAGCAAGTTTGGGAAAGCACTGATGGCCTAGAAACCAAGACCCAACTGGTAGTTCCGAAGAAAAAGGTACCAGCTATCCTGACCGAAGTACATGATGGGATTACCGGGGGCCATCTGGGCATAACAAAACCCTAGACAAAATTCGCCAGCGGTACTACGGGGTAAATTCTTCGAAGACGTCAGAACTGGGTGCCGGAAATGCTACCCTGTGCAGCCAGTAAGGGCCCGAAGGCCAGGACCAAGGGCAGAATACAGCAGTACAATGTGGGCGTCCTATTTGAGAGAATTGCCATCGATGTCGCCGGTCCATTTCCCGTGTCTAAGAGGGGGAACAAATACATTCTGGTCGCAATGGATTACTTCAGCAAATGGCCTGAGACATATGCGATACCCAATCAAGAGGCAGTGACTGTGCTAGTAGAACAGCTATTCAGTAGGTTTGGCGTCCCAATGGAACTATATTCAGACCAGGGTTGTAACTTCGAATCGAATGTATTCCAGGTCTGCACGATGATGGGGATCAGGAACACGAGAACAACACCATTGCACCCACAGTCAGACGGAATGGTGGAAAATTTCAACAGGACCTTGGAACAACACCTATCCAAGGTCGTCAGCAATAACCAGCGTGATTGGGATGAGCATATTCCCCTATTCCTGTTGGCATATCGCCCAGCCGTACATAAAAGTACAGTCCTGACTCCAGCCAGGGTCCTATTCGGAAAAGAGCTGCGCTTACCCTGCGATTTGGCTTTTGGCTCCCCCAAAGAACCTCCTCAAGACATCAACGATTATGCCGACCAGCTCCCACATAACATGCTGGCAATAAACGAATTAGCCCGAACTCAAATGCTGGCCACCAGTGACCGGATGAAGACGCGATATGACCTCAAGGCAAATTCAGTCGGGTTCCAAGAGAGGGACAAAGTCTGGCTGTACAACCCCCAACGGAGCAAGGGTAAATCTCCAAAGCTTACTGCCGCCTGGGATGGTCCATACGAGGTGGTCAAGGGGGTTAATGACGTCGTCTACCGTATCCGTCGAAACCCTAAGGGCTAAGTTGAAGGTGGTTCATTTAGATCGACTCGCTCCCTACCATAAAGAGGATGTTTCGGATCGGGACGATCAGAATTAAAGGGAGGGCAGTGTTATAAAATTTATAAACTGGCGAAAACAACGTAAAGCATTATTTATCCCAATTAAACATCAATAGCTGGGATAGTAAATAAAAGAAGAACTAGAAGGTTGGATGGACGCTGTGCGAACAAAGGTAGAACGACCAGAATTTTTTTTTTCATTTGTTGTTATGATTTAGATGTAAATTATATTAGAATCAGCTGTTGGAAATATTTGATGTTTGTGTGTAAATAAAAGTTCTAGAAAGTAAAGTGACTGTTTTTTTTTAATTTAATTAATTTGAACCCACGAAATTTATAGCATTATTTTATATACGCTGTATATTATTTATTTTTTAAATTCTCCAGAAAATTCTAGACATAACTCATATACAATGTCCGACACCTATCTTCAACTGTTTCGAAAATATTAAGTGTTTTCAGATTTATTACATAAATTAACATTAAAAAACAAAAATTATTTTATTTCACAAATTCGCTACATTACACTAAAAACCTAATAAGTAATACTGATTATTTTTTAATAATATTAAAAAAACATTAATGTCAATGTAGGAAATGTTCAAAATGCTCGCCGCGAACGTCTTGTCAACATGCTAATCTGGTATAGAAATGTCTTCTGACGTTACTCAACATCTCAGGCGTGACTGATCTAATCGCAAGCATGATTCGACTTTTTAGGTCATCTAAGTTGAGGGGTTTAGTTTTGTATACAGTACTTTTGACATATCAGTTCTAAATATTTATCTCCATTCAAGTTGCGATTAATGAAAAAGGGACCTACGATATGATTTCTAAGAATTCCTGCACAAACAGGTAATTGCGTATGTTTCTCTGTCATCCAGCGAGGATTCTCATTAGACCAATAGCGGTAATTCTGACGATTAACATGACCGTAAGGTGTAAATGTGCTTTCATCAGTCAGAAAACAAAACATCTGACCATCATTTGTTCACAGAAATATGTTCTCTCATCAAAATCGTCTTCGATGAGCTCCTGAGTCGGTATCATTTTATAGGGATGCATTTTACTTTCCTTTAATACTCGAAAAATTTATGTGTGGCTAACGTTGAACAGTGGTGCTACTTTTCGACTAGAATTATGTGGGTTTTCTTGAAACTCAGGCGTAATATCCAATTTCGTATTATCACTTAGAGCATTGGCAGCTACTTTTTTATCTGTCTTACATGACTAAGCACGCGAAACTGCTTTACTATTTTGCTAATTATTCCTTGGGATATAGGCGGCAAATTTGGAAAATTTTCATATTTTGTAGAATGCTTATTTTGTGCATTTCATCAAAACCCTCAGCATTCCATACTGCTTCTTTTTGCTATCCTTGCTTTAATCTCGGCATCCTCTCTTCCATTTTCTTCGGCTTTGACCATCAAACATATAAAATCCCTCACCCTCTTAAATCTATATTTTTGTCCATCTCCTATTTCTACCCTTAATTATGACTCAGTATTATTCTCCATCGCTCCCATTACCCTCTTATATGTTGTTTTCTCTTGATTTATTTCTAAACTTCTTCGCCTGTGTTCCCATTCTTCCTATCACCCTTATTAATTCGTTCTTATTTCTTACAATTATTGTTACGTCATCCGCAAAGGCTATTGATGCTGGTTCTTGACAGTATATCTTCTGGTTTAACCTTTCTTATAAGTGTTTCAAGTATCAAACAAAGTTGATAATTTTCTGATATTGAAAAATGATTTATTTACATACGAACGCAATTTCAATTTATTCGTGTTTATTGTGGTATTTTATACTGAAACGATAGCGTAAATAATTCAATCAGATTTTATAGTCATATTTCTCAATTTGTGGTAATGATTTTTAAGAGAATTAATAATTTATGGAGAAATTACTTAGCCGATATCAGTTTGGTGATTGAGACTTCACGCGAGGGGTAATTGATGCAACTAATTTGATTGGTATTTATTATAAAATGGAAACGGAGGGCCAACAGCTTGACATAAATTAATAGAGGGTAGTGGCTGTAATTCAATAGTTGTACACAACTCACAAAATTAACTACTCAAAACGATTACATTATCGTTACGTAAAAGCAAAAACCCCTAACAATTCACCTATGGTAAAATAATTTTCGTTTTTATCAAAATCGTCAAATCACCTATTCTGGATCTATTTTGCATATTTTACAGGTATTCTGCAGAAAATGTCGAAAATCAATTAATCGTCGAAAAAAAACAAAATTAATGATTTTATTTCGCGGGCATATACTAGACATTAATGATTCATCTATGGTGACTAAACATCTGAGTTACATACACACATCTTGCAGTCGAGACAAGAGATAAGCCAACACCTGCAGCCAAATCAGCCTCCCGGCAAATCGACATTCAGATTATTCATTTTAATTAGACTTCTATTCAAACCTTCAAGTAGTATAGTCGCTTTTTGTATTTTCAAATTAAATTGTTTTTTAAAAATTGTTTTTCTTGGAGAAAAGACATAAATGGCGCAGTCAGTAGGGTGTACGTGGGTTTCGGAATATTATTGACGGTTTATCAGTAAATTCCGATAAATACTTTGATATTTCAATATCTTAAACGTACATTGAACAGCCAGGTTAACGTAACCATTGCCGCGCCCAAGTGAACATTGGACCCCAGACGAGAGTGAAAACCGTGATACGTGCAAAAACGGATATTATGGAAAAACGTGCACAACAAAAGGACTCTATCTCTACAGCATTTTGGTCACTGCTACTGCAAATAGCATCCAGAATCCACAGACGTCAGCGGAATAGAACAGGAAAATCTTCCAAGTAAGTGCCCTTCCTTTTCTTGCCTCTTCCAATAGCCACGGCATATGAAACGTGGAAAAGATATATAGGCGTTGTGTTAAACTCTTTAAAGAAGGTAATGAAACATTAGTTTTAAGAAACAAAACATGAAATAAATGCTTATTCGCTCGTAGAATTCAAGCATAAACAAAAAGAAAGAAAAAAACATTTTGAATTTGATTTTTTTATTTTATTTTAGAATAGTTGTAAGAAAAGATTTTAATTTAATGACCGATATTGACGATATTTTACTTAAATTTGACAAATTAAAAATAACTAAAAAGAATCATTCAAAAAATTTTGAGAAAATTCCAGCATTGTAAATGAGTAACCCACAAAACAGTAACGTTCAACCTAACCCTAGAACTATAAATTGGGAACTTTTCTGATCAAAAATCGTTAATATAAAAACCTATGATGGAGATAGTAGTACCCTAAATAAATTTATTTCTCGCTGCGAAAGTCTTATAGGAAGTTATATTAACTTAGGCGATGCAGAATTAAACAATCACATTTTCGAATCTATTCAGAAAAAACGAGTTGGTAGAGCTGAATACATGGTAGGTAATCCGATTGGAATCCGTTAAAACAAGCTTTAATTCATTGCTTTGCTGATAGAAGAGACTTAGATTGCTTACTCCAAGAGCTAACAAGATCTAAATCATTAAAAGGTGAAAATTTATTATTAAGTAGATTGCAACTTATTAGGAGTAATATCACACAAAGAATTAGTAATGATATTTCTTTGCAAGCTGCTCATAAATTAAGTAGAATCAATCATTATGATAAAATTGCGTTAGATACTTTTATTGCAGGTTGTACAGGACTATTAAAAAATAATCTTTATCTCAAAAAACCTTCATCTCTAGATGAAGCAATGGCGTACGTAAATGAATTTGAAAATTTTGAAAGATTGTATGGTACTTTTGGTAATTATGATAAACAATTTGTAAAACCAAATCCAAATAATAGTAATCAATCACACTTTACAAATCGTAATCAAAATACCTTTAAACTGGATCATCAAAATAATTTTACACATCAATATCCAAACCCATTCGATATAAATAATCCAAATAACTTTATTCAACAAAAACCAATTTTTCATAGCCAACCAATAAAGCTTCAATCAGTACCTTTACCTCCCAGAAGACTTCCCACCAATAGTGAAATTTTTGGTAAACCACAAAATGTATTCAAACTAAAACCAATTCCCCCAAATCAATTACCAAAACCTGAACCCATGTCAACAACCTCGAGAGCTACAACCGCTCAATCAAAAAATCAATTTTCACGACAAAACTATCAACAACCATTCCGAAACAGAACTTTCCAAAATTGTAATCCAAACTTCCAACCAATCTTTGAAGAACTAAACTATAACGAAGACGAAAATCCAACATACTTTCAAAATGACGAAAAACTAATTATACTGATGATTCAGAAGATCCTTACTTTGAAAACAATTATTCTTAACAAACCCCAGAATATTACCCAACTGATTTCTTAACATACCCAGGAAATGTCGAAGAACCTGTTCAAAATGAAAATTCAAATTTTCAGGCAGTAGCCTCAACCAAGAAATCTCCCTAGCAGAAATAAATATATGTGCAAATAATTCCTTGCGTTACATCACCATAAAAAAACCGAAATTGAAACTATTAATAGACACAGGCAATTCACGTTCAATAATTAAACCTTCTATAGTTCAGAAATATTTTCCAAAATCAGTGTATAGTTCAAAATCAATAATCAGAACTCCCTTAGGAACCAAAGAAGTCAAATACTCTGCTTCAATACCAACATTTTCCGAATTTAATTCTGATCAAAAACTAGATTTCATACTTTTTGATTTTCACAAGTATTTCGATGGGGTAATAGGCATAATTGACTTATTTAATTTGAATCTAAACCTTGATTTAGTAAATGGAAAGCTAATAAATCAACACATGGAGATCCCCATTCATTACAGACAACTTCCAAATGGAAAATATTCACGAAGTACTACAAAAAAGCAAACAGTAAACTTTCAACTTGATGTCAATGCTATGGAGAAACACCTAAAAAAGGTCCCAGTTAATATACAGGAGGGTGACATTATAATAAATGAAATTTTCTTGGACGGACTTTACATTCCTCAAACATTAACATATGCAAATACTGGCATATGCATCAACCTAAATTCACAATTTTACAAATCGAGATATATCAATAAACCTGACCAATCCATTGACAGTTATAAAGTTTCAAGACTCGTATTATGAAACACATAACCTTGAACAAAGAAATATTGTCCAGAATAAAATAAATAATTATCATGAGGAAACTAAGATTGACATAAAAAGTCTAATTCGTACGACTCACATGAACAAAGAGGAAAAAGACGAAATCTTCAAAATCTGCAAAAAAATCCAAGATATATTCCTTAAACCCGGAGATCAACTCACATTTACATCAAAAGTAAAACATGGCATCAAAACAAAAGATGAAATACCAATTCATACCAAATCATATCGACACCCATACATCCATAAGAATGAAGTTATAAAACAAATTCAAGAAATGTTGAACAACGGAATAATCCAGTCATCAAATAACCCTTGGTCTTCACCAATGTGGATTGTTCCAAAGAAAATTGAGGCGTCTGGCCAGCAAAAATGACGACTGGTGATCGACTATAGAAAACTCAACGATAAAACAATAGACGATCGCTACCCAATACCCAATGTTAATGACATCCTAGACAAATTAGGTCAGAGTCAATATTTTACAACTTTAGACCTTGCCGCAGGATTTCATCAAATTCAAATGAGTCATAATTCAGTGCAGAAAACCGCTTTTACAGTAGAGAAGGGCCATTATGAACATCGAAGGATGCCATTCGGATTAAAAAAAGCGCCATCGACCTTTCAATGGGTTATGGATGAAGTATTAAAAGATTTACAAGGTAAAGTGCGCCTCGTTTATATAGACGACATAATAATTTTCAGCACTAGCCTACAAGAACATATCAATAACCTCTGACTCGTGTTTGAAAAAGTACGAGAAGGCAGGCTTAAAATTCAATTGGATAATTGGATTCTTGAGAAAAGAAGTCGACTTTTTAGGCCATGCGGTAACACCCGATGGTATAAAACCTAATGCCAAGAAAATAAAAGCAATCCAAAATTTTCCCAAACCCAATACACAAAAAGAAATCAAATCTTTTCTTGGTATATTGGGTTGTTATCGCAAGTTCATAAATAATTCGCGGAAATCACTAAACCAATGACAAACTGTCTTAAGAAAAATAAGTCTGAATTTGTAGATTGTTTCGAAAAATGTAAAAATTTACTAACTTCCGAGGCTGTACTTGCTTACCCGGACTTTAATGTAGACTATGATTTAACAACTGACGCTTCTATATATGCTTTAGTGTGGCGGTGCAAAATCTACAGACAATATTTATTTGGCCGTAAGTTTCAAATAAAAATCGATCACTTACCGTTAAAATGGCTCTTTTCCCTGAAAGAACCAAATTCTAGACTTGTCCGTTGGCGACTGTAACCAGAAGAATTCGATTACTCTATTGACTACGTCAAAGGGAAAAATAATCTAGTTGCGGGCGCATTATCGAGACTTCCACCCGAAATCGACTTGAAAGCCCTAGAAACAACTTTTACGAACCCAAAATCAAAATATAATGAACGACGATATACACAAATTAAAGAACAAATAATCGCAAAACGCAATCAATAGAAACGAACCCCCAACTTTGACAAAGAGAAATCGGTATACATACGAACCAAATTTAAGACAAAATTTAGATTTAGAAAGCTTACTATTTTACAAAGTTCATTTAATTTAGTTAGAAAGAACATAAATAAAATAAACGGTACTAACCCCATATCTTTTCATGGTTTAGCATATTAGAATAAAAAGAGGATATTTCGACGGAATTAGAAAAATTAGTAAATGACTATTTGGTACACTTGACGCCGGACGGACGAAAAACGGTACAATCATGTTATTCAAACTTTAGAGAAAAATCAAGCAAATATTGTTGTTCAGCAATATTGCTGAACAACTTAATTTACAAATTTATATCTTTGTCTCAAAATTCTAATTGGATAATTACAAGAAAACAATCAAAAAAGTTTTCGATAATCAGGAAAAGCTCAAATATCATTTAGAAAGATTTCAAGCAGCAGTATCTGAAAGAGATCACCAATATTTTTCAGAATTTCTCAACTTTCAGAGCACAATGTCACAAATAATATTAGATTGTCAAAATGTGAAAACATTTATTGACAATATCGAAAATGCTGTAACATTCCCGAAATTAAATGCTATGCATAGTTCAATAATTTCGAACTTTCAGAAATGCTAAAATACTTTTATGATAAATATAGTATTCCAAATTTCAAAAACATTAAGTTATTATCAATTCTTAGGAACGCAGGTAATAGTATCAGATTCAAAATTAATATTTGCTATTCACGTTCCAATATTATGATTAGAAAACCTTTCACTTTATCACCTTTATCCAATAATTCATGAAAACCTTGTATTTGTTCCTAAATATCCCTACCTGGCACGAGGAAGTAATTCCAAAATACAGTTCGAGAAAGAAGAATGTCCTTTACTGGAAAACACATATTATTGTCCTGAAACATTTCTACCCAAAGTCAATTGCACACTTGAACTTTTGGTAAAACTACCAGCAGCTGCCAAGCCCTTGAAGTCCAGACTCAAGAAGCCCTTACAATCCAAGTTACAACGAATACAGTGTTAATAATTCCAAAAATACGAGATAGAGTATTTTCAAAATGCAAATCAAACCAGTATTTCGAAATTGAAAAACCAACTCTTATCAAATTCCCTGAAAAATGTGAAGAAATCATCAATAACAAGAAATTTATTAATGAGAAGGATACAATAAATGGAAAAGTAATGATTTTATCCAAAATCGCAATTTTGGAAAATTGAAATCTTCGAAAATTCCAACGCTATCAAGATTGGACTTTGAAGAAATCCAAAAAATGAAAAAATTCAAAGCAGAACGCCAATCCATTTACAAGATCATAGGAAAAAGTCAACCCCAATATTTGGCACATTTATTACTTTGATAATAGTTTCAACCCTTATATTTTACATTTTCAATAGATATAAACCGTTTCAGAAAATCGAAAATAACTCCCTTATTTTCTCATCTTAAGGGTGGAGGAGACAATCTTGCATTCGAGCCAAGTCAGCATCAAATCGAAGAACTTCTGTTCGCAAGTAGGATAGTCGCCAAATTGTTTTTCCAGGTTGAGTATTTTAGTCATTCTGCCGAAGACAATTAATCGTCGAGATATCATGTTGTGTATTGATTCAAATTTCGGTTTCCATAAGTGCCAGAATGTTCAGTGAAAAAATTAAATATCACGAAATTCCCTTATTTTCATGTAAAGTAATAGAAGATGTCATCTTAAGGAAAACCGTGAAAAATCTAACATGGAACAAGGGCGTCTCCCAAGTTTATGACTGGGGCAGGCAATGGGGCAATATTATGGAGAATAAAAAATATGAACGCCGAGAGCATAAAGCTCGCACTAGCTACATTTGATTTCTAGGGGGGAGCAACTGCCCCCTGCCCTTCCTTGGAGACTCCCTTGCATGGAAATACGAACCAGTCAAAAGTCAGAATTCAAGGATGAAATCAAAAACTCTTTTAGGACAAATAATATTGTCAATGCCAAAGAACTGATTGGCACAACATATGTGTATAGACTAGGTACGATTGTAAAGGGTCGAATATTATCGAATCTATGCAGGATAGGTGGGAGGTAAAAAACGAGGGGCAAGCGGGCATCAAGTCTCGAAACGATTCAAGAGGCGTCACGTTTCACATGGTAAGTGCACTTACGAGGAGGCCTATTGTGTTTTGTCAACAAAAAGTAAGTATTTTTGGTAAATTTATTTATAACATAGCTTAAATATTTATATAACTATTGTATTTCAAAATGTATTTACGTAATCGTCTCACTTTATAATTAGACCGTCAGAATTAGACCGTCAGCTGGTGACAGATTTTGGTTCACTATTTTCTCGCTTCTCGCTCGGTAATGGTTGAAAATTCTGTTATTTTTGAATACAATGACTCAAAATTTACGGGAAAATAGTGTGGTTAACATAGGAAAGAATCGTTTTCCATTTTCCGAAAAAAAACATGTTTTGGAGCAATTTTCGCGCTTCTGGCTTGTTGACCAATCGAAAGCTATGATGCACTTAAGCAAAAAAAGAGGATAGCCAGAAACGTCACCTGTGGCTAAAGGGTTTAAATAAGGGCGAGATCCTGTAAGAAAACGTTACAATGTGCCGTGATTTTCTCGCTTCTGGGAATTGTAAGTATGAAAGTTGACATAGCGAGTAGTCCATAAAAAAATTGTCATAAAGTTTGTTAGTGGCTAAGACCGGAAAATTTTGCGGAAAATTTCAAGGTTTTTTCCGTCATTTTGTTTCTTCTGGCTTTTGAATTATATTATCTTTATAATAAGTTGAACGTGAAGTGTAATTGCCATAAATGTTGGTCGTGGCCGAACCGAAGCCAGAAGTCCCAAACATGCAAAAAAGAAATGAAAATTGCCACCATTTTGTCTTGCATGACATTTGGCATACGAGGATGTTATTGTAAGATCATATAACAAAAGCCATAAGTTTCGGGTGTGGCTTTCATATTTAAAATAATTAATTTAGGTATAAAATTACAAAAAAAATAGAAAAGTCCGCCATTTTGGTTTTCACGCCATTTTCAAAAGGCAGAAGTGTCGGACATGGCGTTCAAATAGAAAACAATTTAATAAATTGAAAATAAGTTATAGAAACTTAATAAGTCGTGGTTAGTTTATAACGATAAACTTTCTGAGTTTTTCATTTTTATATTATTTTCCATACTAAAAAATCTTACGACTAAGAACAGACTAAGATATCGGTTCTGTTCTAATTCTGGCTCTTTAGTCCGTTGTGATTTTGATCAGTTTACTGGGTATTAGAATTTCAAACACATATAAAAAAATTAAAGTTCAATATATTATTAACAAACCGTAGCGTAAAATAAAATATTTATTAATTACTAATTCTCCTTGTCTATAATTTTATTCTAATATCAAACATTCAAATTACCTGCTCAGTCGTCCAAAAATTGATGAGGGTGGTAAGCTTTTTTCCTAAATATTGTATGGAGTTATTTACAATTCGTAAAGTCTAACAGTGGCATTACCTATATCTTTGTCATTTTGTTGCCAAATAAAAGCTTAAAAGTTAATTCAAGAATTACTTCATAATCATTCATTATATTCATATGCTACTTCATAAATTACATTAATTTTCATAACTTCTTGTCAGTATTAAAATATGATTCATTCATTCGTAATTCAAATTCCGGAAAAATGTTGCTGTAAAAACCCATTTAGCAAAAATAAATAGAGGGAGAGGGGTCGTTATCGGCAAATATTACGACAATGATTACAGAAATCTGAATTAAAAAAACTTCCTAAAAAGCTCTGCCGCCTACAAAAATAATTTTAAGTTAGAGGCAAAAACAGGCCTAAGAAGGGCGATCTAGATCTCACACACACCAAGAGATTCCCTCTCTGATAAGTATTTAACACATTAAATATGAATAAAAAAATAAATACTATTTACCACGCCAATGACCGTTTGATAATTAAGTGATTCTTCCAAGCTTGAAATTTTCATAAAAACGGAGAAAACTGTTAAAGTAAATACTACAGTTTGACTTCCTGAATCTATATTCAGATAGTTGTACAAAAAATCCTCATTCGAAAAAAAAAGAAAAATAACGGTTTACCCCTTTTTTGAGAAATTTAAAAATTAACATTATTTTCAACAATAAATAGAAAAATTTCTTTATTTCAAAATTCTTTAAACAAAAGACGTAAATAATTAAAGAACATTATTTTCAGGTAGTTTTTACTGATAAGAAAACGAAAAACAGAGGTATTGGAAAAACATATTATATATCAATATATACTTTTACATTTTTTAACATTTATAAAGAAGTGGAATATCAACTTATTTAATTTTTCCGACGGAATCTTTCCTGTGACTCTCTGAGACTAGACTTATCCAGGGTTTTATAATTTCCAACTTGCAAAGTCACATAATTAATAAAAGTCTATATACTAGCTAGACGTCGATTTAAAATCATAATACCTATGGCGATTTAAAAATTTCAGAAAAATTAATTTTTCAACGGATTATTGTTTTTCCCTTTATATTTCTAAATACTACCTAATTTTTTTCGTTTCAACGAGAAAATCCCTAGCTGCACGCGAACGATAGATGACCCAATTTAAAATTATAAATGTTGGTGGTAGAGTTAGTTCCTAGAGTTAGGAATTATCAGGGAATTTTCTGCTACTTAAGAAGCTTTCTTTGGCTTCGGACATCTGCACTACTTTTCGGCATAAACGTATAAAGGAACTGTCCTCTGTTTTACTATATCGTTTATAACTTTTTCGGGATGTAACATGCTGACTAGATTAGATATTCAATTCACACAAGCGTGGTTTATAAAAATTAAAATTTTAAGATTAGTGTGTGAATACAGAAAAAAATTCTGGTAGCTCCTTGGTACAAATTGCTCGTTTGCTATTGATTTCGATAGAATAAGCCTGTTTCATTGAAGGCTTGTTTCTTCAATTTCCCCTAAATGATACAAAGTATTTAAATAAACTATTAATAGCTATGTTTCGGACTATGCAACTTTACCAGTACAAATGTGGACGTTTTATTCCGAAAATGTAAGATCATATGTATGTAGAAGGAAGCTCAGTTTAATACCACAGTTAAAAACAACAGTGTACAATTGCCCTTTCTTGTAAAAATGCCAAATATAGCATTAATTTTATGCAAATTGTCAGAAAATGGATAAGATCAATCAAAATCAATAAGTGCGCAAGTTTTTCAGAATGAGTAGATATTTTTTTTACAAAATGTTCCAAAAATAATCATTTTTGAGAATAATACAAAACTAATTTAATCGTTGATAATTTCGGCTAATCAAAACTAATATATTTGTTCCGTACAATTTCTTACAGCCGTTTTAAACAAATATTTATCAATTCCGCAATATACCTATGTATAATATGTGTCAAACATTTCGGTCCTAAATTTATATTTTGTTACAATTTCCAATTAATCTAAACAACTAAAGCATAGTATATATATATACAATTTTTCAGGTATTTATATTTGCAAGTGCTTAAAGTAAGTTTTCCAGGCACAGGCTAAATGCGATAAAAACAAAATGATGACAATTTCTGAAGGCCACGCCCAACTTTTAATTATTTTATAAGGGTACTAGAATTCTTTTTGTTCAGAGCACATGCGAAATAACATGACTAGATTTTAAAAAATACAGCTATTTTTTAAATACATTTTTTAAAAAGTCACAAGGAAGACTTCGAAAGCTGAAAGTGACATAATGTTGCACAAGAAAGCTTACAATTAAGTAAAATTAGTGGTTTCATTAAGACGAGCGTCAGAGAAGTACGAAGTATGTACTATTTCTATCTCTTCGCCATTCGAAATCGCCGAGCTCCAAGCAGTAAAATCGCCGCCCAGACAACACTTCCAGAAGCTTCTAAATAGAATTTAGAGCCAAAGATCTCGCCTCGACATACTATTTTGCATCAGCAATCAGAACTTCTTCCGTCTATAAGCAAGCAGACTTCGAAAAATAATAAAAAAAGCGACATACAGAGACACATTTAGAAAAGTATGTGAAAAACGAAAAAAAAACTGATAAAAGAAGAAAAAACTACTTCAAACATGTACTGACATGAGAAACAAAGGGAAAGCGAATGCCAAGAAAAAGAAGACTAACACCCCCCCAAATCATGTGAAAAAGAAGAATATTATTGTCTTCTTTACCTACAGACGTATTCAGCGCGTCAATCTGAAGAGACTAGTGTTAAGGCTCAATGGAGCTGTAAGCAATAGTCTCACATAGACGGTACTGATGGAATAGTATATATGCTGTAACTGCTATGAATTTGATTAAACTTATATCTTGTTCATTAAATTTGTTTAATTATTCTTCAATGATGTTTCTTGTCCAGTCTAATTAACTACTAGAGTGAAACACTGTAAAGAAAAAAGTATTACTCCTATTGACTTATTTTAGTCTAGTGCTAATAATTATCTAGAGTATTTAAATGTGCTTTAAATATTGTTAATTTGTTTTTACTTCATTTAAGTAATAAAACAGAATTAAAATGTCTGATTTATGTATTATTTTTTTAGTGTTACAACTGTCCCCCATTGGCTTACAACCGCCCCTGGTATGGGTTCGGTTGTAACAATCGCCCACCCTCATTAAAATGGCATATTCTGGCAAAACTGTTATACCAGAGGTACTGGTTTTTATATTATTTTAAAGACAGTCTACCCAACTAAACCACTAAATACAAACAACATTTAGACAAGATGGACTGCTGACCGAATACGGAAATATAAAGAAAATATTGTAAAGCAAAAAATCACTACCGAATGAGTAGAAATAACAGCCCGAGAGGAGTTGATGTTCTGAATAAAAGAGTTCATAGGCTCGGACAGACTCTTTTCCTATTTTTCACAATACTGGGTGTTAAACATCGAACATGCATCGAGTAGAAATAACAGCCCGAGAGGAGTTGATGTTCTGAATAAAAGAGTTCATAGGCTCGAACAGACTCTTAAACTATTTTTCAAAATACTGGGTGTTAAACATCGAACATGCATCGAGTAGAAATAACAGCCCGAGAGGAGTTGATGTTCTGAATAAAAGAGTTCATAGGCTCGGACAGACTCTTTAACTATTTTTCAAAATACTGGGTGTTAAACATCGAACATGCATCGAGTAGAAATAACAGCCCGAGAGGAGTTGATGTTCTGAATAAAAGAGTTCATAGGCTCGAACAGACTCTTTGACTATTTTTCGAAATACTGGGTGTTAAACATCGAACATCATTTTTGATATCAGATTTCTCATGATAGATAATAAAACACCATAAATTTTCGTAGATTACAGGTTGTTTCAAATATATGAAATGTGATTTTTTAGACAAAATCATTTTTTTACTACAACGTTGAAAACACAAGAAAATATTATTGCACAGATATATCGTTAAATTAATTTCTTGGATGTGCTTCGTATAATATACAGTGTGTCATAAATATAGCTAGAAAGGGCATATATTATTTCTTATTATTAACATATCACCCTGTATTAACAGCACTAAAATAGCACCACGAATGGTGGTGCTATTTTAGTATTACATTAAACAAATATATGATCCGTCTCTTTAATCTCAACATCTTATTAAAATGATTGCAAAAACTGTGCATATTAAAAATGGTAGTTTTTACACCACCCTGTAGTTCTAAATTTTCTCCCTCAACTTTGAATGTTATTACATTTTTACGTTAACAAATGTTCAGTGTTTACATCGGAAATGTCTCCTGTTTCTTATTATAACCGGATTGCACTGTACTATTTATATTCTTTGGTTACAAGGTGTTTTCAATAGGTATAGGTACGTAAGATGGTTTGAAAAACTTATTTTTTTATTACAACCTTGAATACATAATAAAATGTCATATATTATACAGTATAAGTGTAAATATTGTTATAGTGGGCATAAATTATTTTTTAGAATTAATAAGTAACCCTGCATAAACCACGCGTCCCGTTATTTTTGTATTAAATTAAACAAATCTACGACCTCTCACAGTACATTCCACAAGGTTGCAAAAACTGTACAAATTAATTAAAAGCGTTTTTACAGGTTTGGTCAATAATGGTAAAATAAATGCCCACTCATGAGGAGTTCACTCATGTCCGCCCAGGGGGCATACCTAGTTGTACCATTTGCCCCTGCGAGGCAAACACGGGCAGTTATCGCTAGCACGCATGGTGCGCTACCTCTCCCCCGCAGTACTCAATTGGTACTTACGCAAATTGGAGAAGTCAAAGACTGGATGACGACCCCGCCGATCGTACTTTTCCGTCTACCTCTGTCCCGTCCAATCAACGTCGCCGTACATGGCGATTGGTTGTGGGTGATGCGTAGCGGCAGTGGCTCAAGAAAAGGTCTCCAAACATTCTTAATTTGGACGCTGGGCTCGCAGCTCATTTGCTTTTAAATTTCTCCTGTTTCAATATTCATTAATAAAGGAGTTATTCCATTTTAATAACTAATTTGTATCATATTTATTCACGCTTTTCAATATAAATGTCCATTTTCATCGCGTTAGAACCTATAATTCTTTAGGCTATAGTGCTTAAAAATAAATTCGAATGGGGGAAAATCAGTTTATACATTTGTTTCATTAAATTAATAGAAATAAAAGAAAGCCAAAATAGATTCAATACACCATTTTAAACAATATTTTCGGGCAAATCTTTGACCCCTAGCTATGACACAATAAGGGGAAGGCCCAATAGGGGAATTTGTAGATTTACTCAAGCCCAGCAAATTGACGTAAGGTGGTTAATTACTAATTACTGCTGAAAATCAGAATAAATGCAATGTGAATTTCAATATTTAGACGATTTGTGAGAAGAGTTACAAACTTTACAATTAGTTCTGCAAATCATCAGGTTATAACCACACCTCCCAATAATCTTTCTGATTGTGGGTCAGGAAAACGTAGCATATCAATCTTAAAATGGCATTTTTTTGCATTTTTGAAAAAACCGCCACGAACTTACGTTAGATTGGACTCGCCAGTCTTTTGATTGTTAGCTTCTTTCGGGTTCACTTAACATTCCATCTGCATATCTGATGCGTCTAAATATATTTTTCCCATTTTCTGCAAGTCGGCACATTAACATACGTTCGATATGTGCACCTTGCGCATATGTACTATCAAAATCGACGCTGCTCGAATATTTCCATGTCACTGTTAACTACCATTTAATCTTCAAATTCCAATAGGTGTCCATGACGCTCGAGTTAAAGCCCATTTAACATCATGGGCTCCCCTATTATACAGGGTGTTCCTAAATTGGAGGTCCAAACGAAAAGGGGAGATTCCCTGAATAGTTTTAGGAAGAAAAAGTCCTATAAACATGGGTCCGCAAACGTTTCGTTTTCAAGATACAGAGTGTTAAAGTTTCAATTTTTACAAGTTTTTTTCTCATAGTATCTGCACTTCACAAGATATTCAAATGAAATTTGGCATAGATATTACAATTAAGAGTTTACACCTTGTGACATGCCAATTTCGATTGCAAATCTACAGGGTGATATTTTTTCGGGAACACTGCCCACTGTTGTCCTTCAGAACTTTTTTTTGGTGAGCCACTGGTACTTTCAAAAATTGTAAAGAAAAGCTTTGTTGTTATACCAAACTTTATGTTCTCTTGTAGTTTTGTCGTATCTACTACCGGTTTCGAGAAAAAAATGTTGAATGATTCTCTTGAAATCCTCAGAAAATTCCGAATTGTCATAGAAATCTAGTTACCTACCTAGTAGGCTGTGGTGAATGAATAAATTTATTGTTAGTTTTGACACATCAGATTAAACTCCTGTGTTTTGAAAATTAAATATGGTTGCATTTTAATATCAAAACATGTCGACTTTTACGAATTCCGAAATGGCTGACATGCATTTCATGTATGGTCTTGCAAATGGTAATTCAAGAGAAGCTAAGCGTCTTTACATGGAACGCTATCCCAATAGAGTGATGACTGGTCATCGGATGTTCTCTAATATTCACAGGCGTCTTTCAGAAACTGGATCTTTTTCTGCGAAAAATATTAATGCAGGTAGACCACGAAGTGTGAGAACACCACGACTCGAAGAGGCAGTGCTGAACTATCCTTATCACATTCAGAGGGTGCAGGCGCTCTTGCCTCGAGATTGTCATCCAAGAATTATTTTTTATCAGTGCTACCACAACAGACTATTGAACAATCCCCATTTTGATTGCCAAATCCTATTCACTGATGAAGCCTGTTTCTCAAGGACTTCAATCATAAATTTTCATAATGAACACATATGGGCTGAGGAGAATCCACATGAAATTGCAGAAGCTTATTTTTAAGAGGAATTTTCATTAAATGTGTGGGGTGGTAATATTGGCGATTATTTGATTGGTCTTTTCTTCTTGCCAGGGCGACTTACTGGTCAATCATACAGACATTTTTTAGAGAACGATTTGCCCTTGTTATTGGATGATATACCTCTTATGATGCCACGTAAAATGTGGTTCATGCACGACGGTGCTCCTGCCCATTTTTCACTTTTGGCTAGGGAGTATTTGAACGAAAATTATGTAAACAAGTAGATTGGACGAGGTGGACATCAGCCATGGTCCGCAAGATCCCCAGATTGAAATAGTTTAGATTTCTTTCTATGGGGCCATCTGAAGTCTCTAGTGTACATAACGCCAGTGAATACCGTAGACGAACTGAGAAATCCTATAATAGGCGCGTTTGATACAATTAGGAATACTCCAGGAGTGTTTGAAAGAGTTCGATCGTCTATGAGAAGAAGAACAGAAGCTTGTATAAGGGTTGGGGGATGACATTTTCAACAATTGCTGTAGTTTAGTTCCTTTGTTGTTATTTAGTTTTTTTATTATGATTAATTTTTGAGTTGTACGTTTCTTGCAGTAAAACATTTTTTTTTTTTTTGATGATTATACCAGTTTATCGAATCTTTATAATCATTGCTAGTTTAATAATTCAATTTTTTTTCTCGAAATCGGTAGTAGATACGACAAAACTACAAGAGAACATAAAGTTTGCTATAACAACAAAGCTTTTCTTTACAATTTTTTAAAGTACCAGTGGCTCACCAAAAAAAAATTCTGAAGGACAACAGTGGACAGTGTTCCCGAAAAAAATATCACCCTGTAGATTTGCAATCGAAATTGGCATGTCACAAGGTGTAAACTCTTATTTGTAATATCTATGCCAAATTTCATTTGAATATCTTGTGAAGTGCAGATTCTATGAGAAAAAAACTTGAAAATAATTGAAACTTTAACACTCTGTATCTTGAAAACGAAACGTTTGCGGACCCATGTTTATGGGACTTTTTGTTCCTAAAACGATTCAAGGAATCTCCCCTTTTCGTTTGTACCTCCAATTTAGAAACACCCTGTATATAGTAAGCAGATTATAAAGCACAAAAATTGTACAACACCTCGTTAAACACAACTAGTACGCTGTGACAAAATACTAAACCTGTAAGTGCACCATCTAATGTAAACGTTTGGGAACCCCTGGTGTGCGGTTTGTAACTAACTAAAATAGAGAAAGATAAGAAACGATTTACCGTGGTAAATTTTATAATTTATTTCTTACTTCTAAACGGAAGTTTATGTTATTGTGGTGAATGATTTAGTTGATGCAATATCATGAAGACAATGCGGGGAAACAGTTCATTCTTATAACAGAAGTAAATATTACTTTATATCGTCTACTTTTCTTTTCTAAACAATTACATATTTTTTCAGATTTGAATAATCTATTAAAAATTGTCTACCATCACTATTTGTTATAAGTACTGTATAATAAAAATACAGTAAATAACATATTATATATTCAGGCGTCACCCAACTTGCAGCTGCAGGGTGTCGTCACACTCAGCATACACCACCAGCATCTGGATTTAGCACGCTAGGGATATTTAAGGGAATGGTATTCTAATGGCAGCCTATAATGATAAGACCTTAAGGTGATAATCTCACTAATTTCAATATCTATTTATAAACATGTTTATGTTCTTTCATATGCGTACAGTAGGAAGATGAGTAGGTATATAATATGTTATATTTTCTTGTAGCATAGCGCTAAAATAAAAATATATATTTGTATAATACTAACAAAAATAAAACAAAAAATACTAAGCGTGGCTTCACCCGTACCGGTTGAATTCACTCGGCAGTTCTCTTGTGTGATCTGTGCTCGGCAGCGCGCCGATCCCCGTTAACATTATGATTATAAGTATCTTTCGGCCAGAGCACGGTTAAATTTGTCCGGTATGTGTGAAACGGTACGTAAGGGCACCTGCAAAACTGCCTTCACTACCCGGCATCGGGCCGATTGCAACCGGTACGTATGAAGTGCCGGCTCCACCCTCGTCCAACGTGGGGGCCTAGAAAATGGCATTGACCCTAACGTTGGCGCGAACATTGGCAGTTGGCCGATCAGAGTCGATTTTATCAAAGGAATCTGCTCTAACATTCATGATCCGTCCACACGTTGATTGTGGATGAATGCGAAGTTATTTAAAATCAATCAATGCCATGTGACAACATTCATAAAACTCTCTTGAAGAGTCTTTAATTACATTATTTATAATCGGTTTCCATCGAATGTATGTACTAAGTGTAAAAACTCGTAAAACAGTTTCGATGTCAGACATCCTCACATTGGCCATGTCGAGAGTAAACTGGTGTAAGTACCAACGTGTGGATACCAAGCAAATTAACCAGCCAACATTGGCTCCAACGTTCGGGCCAACGTGTACAGCCGGTCTAATAAAATATACCCAAAAATAAAAACTAATATATATATATATATATATATATATATATATATATATATATATATATACATACATATATATTTTCTGACCCTTACCCATCTCCATGTAAGAAACTGCAAGATATAACTTCATAATCCACCCACCCCCCATGCCTTATATAAGATATTCATTTTTTCAAAATTCTTTATTTGAAGGATAAAATGATTTACATTTATTGTATAATGTAATATACCTATTATAATAATAAATTTTGTAGCACAACACAATTTTTTTCATATAATATATTTTTATTATTAAAGCAAGTTAAAATTATAAAAACATTTAAGTATATATACGTATGGATATTGACTGACTTCGAGAGTTTTCTTAGGATAAGACTTAGTTGTTTACGACGAAAATATTTTAATATACTTGCATAAAAAAAGTTCAAGATATTAATTCTTATGTTATTGTAACTAAATGCATATAGTAATTAAGGGTTTGGGGTATTAAATACTGAATTAATAGTTTATATTATAACTATATTTATATTTGAAAATGCATAATCATGTAGAATTAAAATATTTCTGTCAATATTGATAATAGTCAATTCAGGCAATTAAAAGTCATAAGCAATGAAAAATAATAATTAAAAAATCTTACGTAAAATTCATTTCAAACAGCCACCCACCCCCATATAAGATTTCATAAGATTTTAGCAGACACACCCACCCTAAAATATCCTACATAATTTATGGAAGGTCCCTTGTGTGTATTAGTTTAGTCAATAAATTCGTTACCACTTAGTAACCTCAAAATGTTTTTAAAAGTTGTGAAGCTAGATATACACACTGATGAGATATAGTTTGTTTTTGTGATTTTTTTTTAATAGATATTCTGCTAAAACACAAAATACGTTGTTATTGAAACAGAATGAAGTTTCATCTGCATGTTTTCCCCCAAAATAGTATGAAAAAACAATTTTATCTCTTGAAAATAATACAGAATATTTTTTCAATAAGATGAACTTTAGGAACTGAATTTTAATCGTCTTATCTCCAAAAAACTATATTTGTAGGCAAAAAACTAAATTGATATATTTGTAGAATAAAAGAATAATAAAACATATTTACCATCGATTATATATATATATATATATATATATATATATATATAATATACATGAAAATGTCGGATTTCTGTTATAGTGAATGAAATTCAAAAATTCAAAATGGAATGTTCAGCTAATGATACATTTAAAAAAGTTTACCTATTAAAAGTGTGATCTTTTTTTTCCAAATTTGAAAAAAAATATAATAGCAATTAAATAAATTAGATATTTTTATTAAATAAAATAGTAATTAAATAAAAAAGACAATTATTAATACAATATTTGTTTTTTAATTATGTACATTTTCATATATATCACATATCTTCTTCGACTTCATTTATTTGAACAACAGGTGTTGTATTGAAACAACTATTTCCGCTGCACTGTAGACATGCTACACTACAGTATAAGCCACTCTTTCGACAACCACAAGCAGCCGCAAATCCCTATTTGCAAGTACCAAATAATATTTGCAATAAATGAT
This sequence comes from Octodonta nipae, assembly GCA_034190945.1. Classification (NCBI taxonomy): domain Eukaryota; kingdom Metazoa; phylum Arthropoda; class Insecta; order Coleoptera; family Chrysomelidae; genus Octodonta; species Octodonta nipae. Next base: position 57,651,587 of record CM067223.1, read on the forward strand.
CCGAGGCTGGCAATTGATTCATTGTTATTGGGATGAGCATTGTATTGAAATGCTTCCATCCCCAATTATCAATACATACGTCATTTCCTAGCCATATCTGGATTTGCAAGTACACTCTTTTTAGATGTTCAAATGCTGCATCAGTTGTGGGAGGTAACGAGGATAAAGGAACACTTGTATTTTTGGCCGTGGCTTTTATTAAAGAATTGTATCTCAATGTATTCAAATCTTTAATTTTTACCGGTGCTCCATATAAACCCAAAATACAATGTTGCCTCTTTGTATGAAGCACAGAAGTTTAAGGAATGATATATATTTATAACTTTTTTGGAGCCAAATTTCACATCACAGCCAAAGTAATATGCAAAGGTGATAGAAATGATCTTGGTCGCACCGCCGATATAATGACATGTGCGATAGATTTGCACTTTTTTTCCTACGTAGAAATATTTTCGACTCTACTTTTCTTATCTTTCAATATTATTTCTAATAGAACAAAGTTTAACGATTTTGGAATTGAGTCATCAATCTTTCCGAGCATTTTGTCACTTGGTGTATAATTTTCATTAGCGTACACTTGAGCTCTTATGCCCCTCCTAATAATTTCACTTGCTGCTTTCAATATAAGTCGTTCCTCTTCTTCTTTACTCTTATGTTTTTGATTGTACCAATTTTCTGTTAGTATATTATGGTTACTTTTTTTGAAACATGATGGTATTAGATCCAAATTTACACGATATCACAATATCATCATGATCGCGGTTTATTAGTAGTTTCCTTATAGTTTTTTCATCCGGAATATAATCAGTAGTGGTGGCATTTCTCAACTCTTGCATGGCAAATTGGCAATCGTCATTATCCTCTATGTACGTGTATATTTGCTCCACTCCTGTATCAATCAACAAAAATCTCGGAGCAAGTTTCTTGTCAACATTACTCAGATGAATAACATTTTTGATGAAGTTATAACACTGCCTGATATTTTGCTTGAAGTGCCTTTAAGTCTGCTATACCAGAAATTCTTTTATGAGTTTTTCGATAATAATCATTTTTCTGTAAGGCAATAAAATTTATGACACAGTCATTTAAAGTTGAAGTATTAATGTATGAAACTAGTGTTCTTCGATTTTTATTCAATTTTGCTTCTTTTTCCTTATCAGCTTCGTGCCCACAGAGCAGTTTTTTTCCAATCGAAGTTTGACAAATTAATTCCACTTGAAATTTCAACTGACTTCTTTTCATTCGCTTCAAATATTTTGTATTTATATATTTTTGCCGACAACTTATATGGGCATAAACAACATCAGTTTGTAAGTGAGGTAACAATCCATCCTGCCGTTCACTTGAAGCAGTTTTCAACGTGGTTACTCCTCTACTTATTTTTACAATATCACCTAAACAAATCTGAATTGTTTACAGAAGATGAACCCAATTCTTCACATATTATGCAGCTATGCTCGTCAGTTATGCTACTGGTTGTTGGTTTATCCATTGTTCAAAAAATGTAATAGAAAATAATTAAATACTTAAATAATTAATTTATTGCGTTTTATTCATTATAATTTTTTCACTTGAATTTGACCTTTGATCATCAATTCAACTATTATTTAATTGATTTTCTAATAAATAACTGCATATTTTTAATGTACTTATTTTCTTATGTAGAAGTTTAATAGGAAAAAATCGTCAGAAATAACAAAAATTTTGTAAAATCACAAAATTTTACTTTTAAATTACAGAACGTGCACAAGAACGTGTCATTTATAACTGAACTAGCCCGAAAAATGGCGAAAAATTCCTTGAGGTGAATCTTGCACTGGTCTCCCCTCAAGTTATACTAAAATCAGGTCCCTAGACCCTCCACACACTCAGTTATGTTTATGTTTAGAAGTTTAATAGTATACATGAAAAAAATATTATTTCAAAAAAATCGAATATTAATTGTCAGAAATATACAAAAATTTTCAATTTATAGTTAAAAAACAAAAATCACAAATAACGAAAGTCCGAGGTTTCACTTTTAAATATACAGAATTTTAACCACAAAATTACCACAAATCTAACGTGATATACTCACACAAGACACAGAAGGAGATGTTTAAATTTAATATTGTTTTGATAAAACATGTCTTTAGTAAAGAGTAAATGATAAAATTTATAACAAGAAGTTTTTTTGTTATTAAATATGTTAAAACTAGTTATCTATACCCGACGTCTTGGCAAAATGGTCTATTTCTTCTCGTACTATCCCAAAAATTTCATAGAACCTCAAGTCGTGGGGACTGGGATAAATTTCCGAATGCCCATCATATCCCAAACATGTACTATGACCGAAATATCAGATGGGGGTATCTGGACGGCTGGCAACAGATTCACATGGGTCTCTTCAAAAACTTTAAACTAACTCGAGCAACATTAGGCTGAGCATTATTTTATATATACAGATATATATATCCACATATTTATAACTATATCATTTAACGTATGACGGCCGTTTCGAACCAGGAGTTCTCGTCAGATACGCTTCCTTGAACGACAAGTTCTACTTTATCATATCTTTATTTTCAGAGCTAAACTTACAGAAATTTCCTTACTCCTATCCTCTAATTATATTACTTCCCTACGTTCTTTTTCCTATATTGATATAATGCTAATTCCCTAAGATATTCACAGGTAGTTACCTAATATATCATATATCCTATTCCTTAATTTCTATCCTATTCCCAGTCTTCTTCTCTTCTTCTCTTCACCACTGTTTCGTCCTCTTGTAGTAGCGGTTGCCGTGGTGTGATGATTGCCTTCACTGATGCTTCGTAGATGTTTCTCTTCGTCCTCAGTTGTAGTCTGCTTCTTCTTCCTATCATCGGGTTGAGTTGGCTGATCCTTGATTTGGCTTTCTTCACTGTCTCTCCTATATGTTTCTTCCACGTGAGTTTCCTGTCCATGTGTATTCCCAGATATTTGACGTCTTGGCTCCATTCGATATGATTTCCTCATAACGTGAGTGTTCTAGTTGGTTGGTCCGGCTTCCTCCTACTTCCTATGGCTATTGCCTGCGTTTTTCCTGCATTGATCTTGATTTTCCATTTCTTCGCCCATTGCTTCATGTCCTCGATTTTTTGTTACAGGTAGTTTACCGCTTGTTCCGCCTTCCATGATGTTGCCGCCTTTGCTGCGTCGTCCGCGTAGATGTATGTCTTTGTGTGCCTTGGTCCTATTATTATGTCTCTGGTATAGATGCTGTACAGTGTCTGTGATAGTGCTGATCCCTGGGGCGTTCCTTCCCGCATCCTCCTTTCCGTCGATGTGATGTAGTTGATCCTGATGCTGAATATCCGTCCGGTTAGGTAGTGCTGTATTATTCTGATGATCTTCCTGCTGAATCCCTGTCCTTCCATTTTTGCTGATAGTCCGCTTTGCCATATCTTGTCGAAAGCTCTCTCCACGTCGAAGAATATGATGCATGTTGTCTTCTTGTTCTCGATGTTGGTCATTGCGTCTTCTACCATCCTCATTACCTGGTCCTCTGTGGAATTTTCTTCTCTGAATCCGCTCTATTCGTCTGGAATGATGTTTATGTGTTCCTCTTGCACCTTAAGTCTTCTCAGAATGATCCTGTCCATTATCTTGCTGGTGTGGCTTAGTAGGCTAATCGGTCTGTAGTTCCCTGGTAGTTCCTTGCTCTTTCCTGGTTTTGGGATCATCACTATCTCCGCCTTCTTCCATTCTTCTGGGTATTTTTGCTGAAACAGAATATGATTATATAATGTTTTTAGCCTCTTATCTATGTACACGTTTGGTAGTTCCTTTAACATCCTACTTGATATTTTATCCTATCCTGGTGCTTTTCTGACTTTTAGCTTTCCTATGATGTCCTTTATCTCTTCCATTGTCGTTTCATTAATTGGATCCTCGTTGAGGCGTCGTGTTCTAATCTCTTGGGCTTTTTCTTCTATTTCTTTCTCGAATTGCCTGTCGTCTCCTTGATCTGTGTTGAACTGTTCCTCCATTGCGTCTGCGAATGTTTCTACCTTGTCCTTGTGGTGTTGTAGTTTGCGTGTCCTTGTTCATCCTCATTTTTCTCATTATTTGCCAGTGTGTGCCTTTGTCTATGTCCAGTCCTTGTAAATAATGGTCCCATTTCTCACTTCTGTTCTCCTTCAGTTCTTCTCTTATTTCGCTGCTCAATCTATATTGATTGTTTGTTTTATCCTGTGATCTAGGTTTATATGGTATCTTCTCTTGTTCCTGTTCCTTTCTCTGATTTTCTCCTTCAGTTGTCTCGGGATGTCCCCTGTGTGCTCTTTGTAATGTTTGTTTCATGTGCTCCTGTAATCTCCTCTCTGATTACCCTTGCCTCTTCATCAATCCCGTCTATTATTTGTGTTATCCTTGCTCTTTCTGTCAGTGTTGTTCTGAATCCTTCCCAGTTAACTCTTGTTGCCGTCCTAGTTGGCTGCTCGTTCCTCCATCTTGTTGCCGTTAGTGTCACCGGGTCGTGATCTGATGATAAGTCCTGCGTCGCTTCGATGTCGTAGTCCATGTTGGTGTTCTGTAATATGAATATGTCCAGTACATCCGGTCGTTCTGCTCTGGTTGAGTAGTGTGTAGGATCCACTGGTCCTATAACGTAAAACTGCTCCCTTTCTGCGTGGTCCTGTAGTTTCCTGCCGCTTGTTGTGGTTATTCTCGAGTTCCAATTTGTGTGCTTCGAATTCAGGTCCTCCCGAGGATCTTTGCCTTCCTGTTGTTTCTGAAAAATAAATTTAGATCATTATTGTTCAGCTCTTTGTTTGGTGGTCGATACGCGCTGAATAATTGAATCAGTTGACCGTCCTTCATCTCCACTTCTATTGCCGCATTCTCAATGTTTTCCGCAGGGTATGGGTCATCTTCCTGGTGTTTAATTCTGTTCTTCACTTCTATTAATACTCCTCCGCCAAGTCTTCTTTTTGGTCTGTCTCTTCTGTATATTATGTAGTTTCTTATTCTGAAGTCGTCCTCATCCTTTAAAAATTTTTCTTGGACTAGCGCCACGTCTAGGTTGTTTTCTTCTAAGTACACTTCTAGCTCATTCTTCCTATTTTTAATACTGTTGGCGTTCCAGTTCATTATTTTCACTGCTGTTGGAGTCGTCTTATCCATTCAGGTGCAGAGTTAGTTTCGTTGCCACTTCCATGAATGATTGATACAATTTCTTCATTTCTTCCATCATAGCGAGGAAGTTCTGTCCTGCTGTTTCTATGTTGTTACTCCTGTTCGCTGCTGCTGCTGCATAGTTGAGCCTTGTCTTCCCTGTTGTTTCTGGTCTTCTTTGTTCTTCTTTCTTCTTTGGTAATTGTTTGCATTCCCTGTAGCTGGCCGGATGTGCACCTTCGCAGTTTGCACACCTCGCTTCTTGTTCCCTCGGTCTCTTGACTCGTGGTTTCCTCGGCATTCCACGCAGCGAAGTGGAAGTGGATCCGTGCATCTTGCTTGTCCATGACCGAACCGTTGGCAACGGTAGCATTGCCCTATTTGGTCCCTCGGTCTCTGGAACTCTACCCTGATACGCACACATCCCATATCTCTCACCTGGTATATTTTCTTGTTTGCTTCGTTCTTTTCTACTTGCCCAATAACCATCGCCATTGGTAGGGATAAAACGATACGAGTAAATACAAGTACATACTCGATAATTTTCTGCAATACCAAGTACTTTTAGTATCGATACTTTGTAATTAAGTATCGAGTAGGTATCGGTCAAAAGTACTCATATACCTTGGCCAATGTGACTATTTCATTGACAAAAAAAATGCATTCTTAAATTCTTAGAGCAGACACCTTCTGGAGGTAGCCTGCAGTGTACAATTGTCGGGCCAAAGGATAGAAAGAGAGGACAATAGAGAATAAAGAGGCAATTTCACTCGATTGGTAGGTGAATCCAATGAGCTCATTGGATGCAATTCCCAATCAAGTGAAATAGCCTCTTACCCTCTATATTGCCATATCTTTCTAGCGTTGCCACGATTGTTTTCGTTCGGTCGGTGTTAACATTGTTAACATAAACAGTACTAACAGTAGTCGGTGTTTGTTTTATGTTTAAAGGATTTTAATTTTTGGGTGATTGTAAATGGGGCTTCCGAAGTTTAATGTGTGACTATAGGCGTGTTCCTACTCGATGTAAAACCGATAAGCAACCGGTAATTGTATTGCACGTAACAACATTGTAAACGGTAACTCGTCACCGCGCACGAAGATTATCGGTTGTGTATTGGTAATTCGGTCTGTTGAAACGAACCTTATATTTCACAAAAAACGATGAAAAACCGCAAGCTGCAAAAAATTCTTTAAAACCCTGCGGTTTTGTAGCAATACTATTTTGCATAAGCATTTAAAAATTCACTCTGATTCGATACGAGTAAGTATCGATACTTAACGACCAATACAGTATCGAGTAAAAGTATCGATACCTTGGTGGTATCGTTTCATGCCTAAGGACACGCAAAAAGTATCGATACTTTCAGGTATCGAGTACTTTCTTTTCGATACCGATACTTTTGTACTCGATACTTTGCATTCGATATTTTTACTCATTGAGTACATTTAGATAGGTATCGTATCGAATAAATCTTAAAAGTTTACTGGTACATGCTCAAGTGTGTACGGTGACACCATCTAGAGCAATCACATCAAACTGTTTAAAATATCCCCTTGCGTTTGAAAATTGAGGAAATATTTGACGAACTAGTTCATGTGGCATTGACATTTGGAGTGATATGATGAATGTTACCAGTTATTTAGGAGTTACTGCACATTATTTGCATGTTGATAAACTTATATCGCGACGTATAGATAAGGTTGCACTGGATCAACGACATACTGGTGACTATATAGCTGAAAAATTAAAAGAAATTTGTTCAGATATACACATTAACTGGATAAAATAACTGTAATAATTACGGACAAGCTCAAACTTGATAGTAGGTGTAGCTAATTTTTTAGCAGGAAACAAACACTTGCCTTGGTTTGCTCATACAGCCAATCTTATTGATGAGTCTGCAATGTCAGTCAACAATTTGAGTTCATTAGTAAGCAAAGTACGAGACGTTGTCAAATTTTTCAAGGGCAGTGTAATTCGTAATTCTCAGTGACTCTTTATGTCAAATGCAAACTGGCTCTGTATAAAACTGATTTTAGACGTTAAGACCCGTTGGAATTCTGTTTTTTATATGCTTCAGAGATACATTGAATTAGCACCTGATGATTTTGATGTTAAATACTAAAGCACACCCACACCCTCAGCTATAGAAATGCAGAATATAAAAACATTGATTAGTATTTTAAATCCACTAGAATATGTAACCAAAGAGCTGTCAGGTGAACAGTATGGGACCATAAGTAAAATTATACCAATGGTGAACTGTTTAAAGACACAGATTAATGATATACCTATGGTTGTGGGTAGTGATGATGATGGTAGTACCAGTGATAGTGTATTATATGCAGTCAAAAAAGAAACAGATAGAACGCAGATTCGGACATATTGAAGATAATCACTTGATTTCCATTTCATGTTTATTGGTTCCTACATTTAAGAATATCCACTTTCAGGATGTCAGAGTCTGTGCAAAGGCAATTTCCTTATTAACACGATTTATTACTACCACTCTTTATAATATCAATAGTGAACCAGATAATGATTATTTTCCTGAAACAACATATGATTTCTGGCGTCACCATAAAAAGTTAGCCCATACAAAAAAACGAGATAAAACAACAGTTTGTTCATTACAGTCTGAAAATAAAGATGAAATAAGCCATTGATTATCGACACAAATTTCACCACTTTCCGTAGATCCATTAAAACAATGGAAAGATATGAAAGTTGTTTATCAATACCTGCGACCTCATTCCCTTCAGAACGAATGTTTCTAAGGCAGGAAGTGTTCTAACAAAAACCCGAAATCGGTTATCGCCAAAACGCCTGGATAAACTTCTATTTTTGAGTGACTGTACGGAGGAGGAATGGGAAATGTAATTGTGTGCCTAAAGTAATAAATCAACAAGAAAATAGAAAATATTTGTAATGCAAAAATAAAATTATCAAGGTATCAGGTGACAGTTATTTTGATATAGAACTTGTTTTTTTACTTTTTTTGATTGTGTTTCAACTTTCAACAGTTTCGTTTTGCATGTATATAATAACGTACTTAGCGTACTACTTGATTAGTTAAAAAAAAAACAAAAAACTTTCTGAGCAATGGTGAAATAAACTTTTTAATTTGTTTAATATACAGTTGTTTATTTATTATTGTATTTTATTTATGTAACATTTATTTTTTCATGTGTTTCTTCTATAGTCCAGGCAGAAGCTTTGCTTCTGATAGCAAAATTATTCCGATTGATTTTTCTATGCACAAAGGTCTCCTAAAAACTAATCCGCAGGTTGCCAGGCGGTGATTTGATCGAGAAATTGTTAAACAATTTTTTTTAAACAAATTCAAAAAATCAACTTTTTATCGTAGAAAAGTTTTATACCCTTTTTGGGTCATTCTGGACAAAAAAGGTCTCGTGAGTTTTCTAAAAGTTGAACAGTACAGAATTATAAGCAGTTTAAAGTTGGAGAAACCCAAAAATGACCAATTTCAAAGATCTGTATTAAGACCCGGAACCTGCGGATTTGTTTTTAGGGGAATCGAATCGGAATAATTCTGCTATCGACAAAGCTCCTCCCTAGACTAGTACTAAAGCTGAACTGACAACTGACGTCTTTTCCCCTTATGTGATGTATCTTGTATTAAACAACATGTATGTTACGGTTATTTCCTGTTATGTTCATTGGTTAATCTGTAGTTATCAATGAATATAACAGGAAATGACTGTAACATGAATATTGTTTAACATAAGGGAGATATATCGTAAGTGCGATTGAGTCATGATGTCAAAGTGTCAGTTGTGTGCTTAGAGTATATACCTTCTGGAGGTAGCCTGCCAAATGACTTGCCAAGACTAGAAAGAGAGGGAAGAGGCTATTATACTTTATGGGTGGAATCATCCAATAACCTCCATGGACGTATTTTATTGGAAGCAGCGCCCAGTCGAGTAAAATAGCCTCTTGGTCTCTATATTGCCCTCTCTGTTTAGTCTTGGCACGGCATTTGTGCATTGCAGGGAACAAGCTCTGTGGCTGTGTGGGTATTAGGCTCTAAGAAAAGTACTCGATACTATGAAGTATCGATACTTTTGTTTCGATACTTTTATGAGTACGATACTTTTTTTTCGATACTACTCATGAGTACAGTATCGATACTTTCTATTCGATACCGTGTCCCTATTCATGCCTAGCCGTTGGTAGCTTATTTGTTGTTCCCCTCTCGTTTCTGATTGTGCGAATCATCCTCGTTGTCGTTACCTTGTTGGCCTCTATTCCTTTTTCCCTTAGCTCTTCCTTGATGTCTTTTTCTTCGACGTATTCCGGTACTCCCTTGAGTACTACTCTCAAAATTTTTTGTTCCTCTAGTGCGTACGTGTGGTACGCAATCTTCTTGTTGTTCATAATCCTTGTTGTCGCCCTGAAGCCCCTGAAATCGTCGAGCTGACAAAAACTCTCACTCCCTCTGGTGTGTTGCTCGCCTTCGTGACTGTGACATTCTTCTCTCTCAGATGCCTCGTGACTTCCGTCCATCTTTGTTTATCCCTCCACTACTATGGGAGGCAAGTTCTAAAGTGAAATACTTAGAATGTAATACAAAACAGTAAGACAACAGTCAGTGTATTGAACCTAATAGATGTCAGTGACATCTACCATCTAGTGAGTAATTTAGGTATATAAAGGCATACTATGCTATAACATATACCACACTCTTGACAGATTCGAGTGTTTTATATAAAAACACATAAGTAAATATATCATTCAATATTCCAATGTTGTCGCTCTCTGCACCTCTGTAGACGTTGCCGTCAATGCTCAGCGGTCAGAGCTAGCACTAGATGGGGTCGATAATGCTGCAGTCCAAAAGACCTTTACTGCGGTAAACCGCTCGGATACTTACAAGATGACCTTGTTTTCCTAACCACTCATCAGCCAAATTTCGAGTAGTCGAAAATCGGTCTCTAAAGGCCATAAGTCTTGGAATTTTTTTAAACAGTTATTCAGAGACTTCCAAAAAGTCAGAAATTTCATACAATATTAGCTTTATCATAGCTTTCCCAGGGTTATTAACTTATTGACACTTTTCTAGATTTGTCACGAAAAGGTCTTATGAATTATTAAGAGTTTTTCTGAAAAATATTTCCACCAGGGTACTTGTTAATTGTAACTTAAAACTGCCGAAAACTAGATACTGAATTTAAACTTTAGATAATAGATAGTACCGACAGTAATAATTTCTGAATATGAAATGAAAACAGATCTTGAAACTTGACACTACATTAATCCAAGTAAAATTGTAAACGAATGGAAATATTTGAATATATGTAGTTTCAATTGTTTTCTTTATTAAGTCACTTATTTAATTATATATTTTTCAATTTCTTAAATTTTCTTTATTGCCATTGACAAGAAACGTTTGGAAGATGTGAAATGTACAGCATTTTACTAAAGTGTGGGGTTATTCCCAAGAAATACTTAAACAAAGCATTTGATTTCAATAATCTATATCTATATACTATTATAAAACCTTGTCTGTTTATTTGTTTGTATGTTCGGGCCCAGAGGGCATTCACGTAAGAATCTACTGAACTGATTTTGCTAAATCTTTTTTTGTTGGAAAGCCTATAATATTGTTATATTTAAAATCTGGTGTATATTGTATCTCGCTACATGTTGCCGGAAACGGTAGATATAGCACAAGAACTTCTACGATGTTGGGTAACACACAATTACTCTGTTGGATCCACTGCATGCATACTTGCATTTGCTTAGGTTTTATTCAAAATTCGGAATATGAGAATGTAACACGTTACGGTAAAAAAATAACTGATATATCAAGCGTAATTTTACATGGTGTTCCATATGCAGTTGCTTACATAGGATAGTTCAAACAGACTGAAAAAAAGTTATATTGGGTGGCCCATAAGCAACTGCATATATATAGAATGTGGTTGAAATATGGGTGAAATAGAATTATATTTATACAGGGTGAGTAACAAAATGTTATAGTGTTTGCCTCATGAGTAAGTTGCATATAGAATATGGTTTAAATAAAATTATAGTTATAAGGTGAAACAAGAAATCTTAGAAAAAAATGAGCAACTAGATATTTGTATTATAGACCGGCGTATAAATATTGTATAGTTATAAAGTCCGTGGGTTCAATTTAAAATTATAAAACTAATATGCACTTTCACTTTTCTAGAACTTTATTTACATTAAAACAGCTGATTCAAATACAATAACAATCCCATATACGCTAGTCGTCGCGGTATAACTGAACTGCGATCGTGTCGTGCTTCCTTTATAATCCGAGCGTCGAATTCTCCAGTAAAATCATCATCACTCCTTCCGCTGCCGAGTCTTTCCGAGAACCGTTTTTTTTTATCTCAAAGCGTTTGTTGTCGTAGTGAGATGAAACAGGGTCGGTTTTGGGTAAATTTCGTAACACTGCCCCCCCCCCTTTAATTCTGATCGTCCCGATTAGAAACATCCTCTCCATGGTAGGGAGCGAGTCGATCTAAATGAACCACCTTCAATTTAGCCTTGGGGTTTCGACGAATCCGGTAGACGACCTCATTCAGCCTCTTGATCACCTCGTATGGACCATCCCAGGCGGGTGTAAGCTTTGGGGATTTACCCTTGCTCCGTTGGGGGTTGTACAGCCAGACTTTGTCCCTCTCCTGGAACCCGACTGAATTGGCCTTGAGGTCGTATCGCGTCTTCATCGGTCACTGGTGGCCAACATCTGCATTCGGGCTAATTCGTGTATTGCCAGCAGGTTATGTCGGAGCTGGTCGGCATAATCGTCGATGTCTTGGGGAGGTTCTTCGGAGGAGCCAAATGCCAAATCGCAGGGTAATCGTAGCTCCTTTCCGAATAGGACCCTGGCTGGGGTCAGGCCTGTACTATTATGTACGGCAGAGCGATATGCCAACAATATGCTCATCACAAATCACGCTGGTAATTGCTGACGACCTTGGATAGGTGTTGTTCCAAGGTCCTGTTGAATCTTTCCACCATTCCGTCTGACTGTGGGTGTAATGGTGTTGTTCTCGTTTTCATCGTGCAGACTGGAATACATTCGATTCGAAGTTACGCCCCTGGTCTGAATGTAGTTCCATCGGGACGCCAAACCTACTAAATAGTTGTTTTACTAGCACCGTCGCTACCGTGGTTGCCTCTTGGTTCGGTATCGCCATTTGCTGAAGTAATCCATTGCGACCAGAATATATTTGTTCCCCCTCTCAGACTCGGGAAACGGACCGTCGACATCGATGGCAATTCTCTCAAATGGGACGCCCACATTGTACTGCTGCATTCTGCCCTTGGTCCGGGTCTTCGGACCCTTACTGGCTGCACAGGTGGCACATTTGCGGCACCAAGCTCTGACGTCTTCAAAGTAGTTCACCCAGTAGTACCGGCGAACTTTGTCTAGGGTTTTATTCATGCCCAGGTGGCCTCCGGTAATCCCATCATGTACTTCGGTCAGGATGGGATCATGTACTTCGGAAACTACCAGTTGGGACTTGATTTCTCGTCCATCAGCGCTTTCCCAGACTCGCTTGAGCATTCCATTGTCTACTCTTAGAGAGTCCCATTGAGCCCATAACGATTTCAGCACGCCTGAGTATTTAGCTACCTCGTCCCATCATGGCCTGGGTGCCCCTCTCATTTTGAGTGACAAGATTGATTCGATGTCTGGATCAGCTATTTGGTCCTGGATGCACTGTTCCGTTGTCCAGTCTTCATTGGCCTGCACTCGGATCTGCCTGATGGAGATACCCTCTCGCTGTTCCGTCTTCAGGCAATGCTTGCATTCCGCTCTACAGGGTCTTCTGGATAGGGCATCGGCATTATTGTGCAAACGGCCGGCACGGTGTTCCACCTTGAAGTCGTATTGCTGTAATTTCTCCATCCATCTGGCCAGTTGTCCTTCCGGTGTCTTCATGTCCAGCAGCCATTTGAGTGCGGCATGATCTGTTCAGATTAAGAAATGACGACCATAGAGGTATTTGTGGAAATGGTCTACAGCCCTTATTATTGCAAGAAGTTCTTTTTTGGTGACGCAATAATTTCTTTCCGGTTTCGAGAATCCACGGCTGTAATACTCGAGCACTCTCTCTTCACCATCTTGCACCTGGGATAGGACGGCCCCCAAACCTGTGTTGCTGGCGTCGGTGTCTAAGATGAACTTGCCGGGCTGTGTAGGAAAGGCTAGGATTGGGCTGGAACATAGTGCTGCCTTCAGTCGCCTGAATGATGTTTCGCAATCTTGATTCCAAATGAAGGTCTCTTTCTCAGTGGTCTGCCGATGTAGAGGCGCAGTAATGGTGGCAAAACCCTCAACAAATCGCCTGTAGTAGGAACATAGGCCCAAGAAGCTTCGGAGTTCATGCTTGTCTCTGGGGACTGGCCAATCACGGATGGCTTCTATCTTGTCTTCGTTGGTGCGGATTCCTGACTCGGACACGACGTGGCCCAAAAACTCTACTTCTTTTTGGAACAAGGAGCACTTCTTCGGGTTGAGTCTCAGGTTGGCATTATTAATTCTGGAGAATACTTCGTCCAGGTTCTTCAGATGGTCGTCGAATGTCTGACCCATGACTAGAATGTCGTCGAGGTATACTAAGCACGTCCTCCATGTTAACCCGCTCAGTAAATACTCCATTAACCTCTCAAACGTAGCGGGTGCATTACATAACCCAAAGGGCATGACCGTGAACTGAAACAGCCCTTTACTGGTGGAGAACGCTGTCTTCTCTCTGTCGTTTGCGTGTAGACCAACCTGCCAATATCCACTTTTTAGCTCTAGTGTGGAGAACAAACGGGAGCCTGCTAGTGTGGTCACAGTGTCATCGATTCGGGGTAGTGGATAGCTGTCTTTCTTCGTGACGTCATTCAGCTTTCTGTAATCCACACAAAATCGGGTATTTCCATCCTTTTCTAGGGTTCCGTACATACAGTATACGGATACCCTTATAATATCACTCAGGATTTCTGCCTCTGTCACATCACAGCAATTTTCTCCTAAACTACCGGACGGAAAAGGTTGAAATTTGGTATCAATGTATAGTTTGGTGACCCGATCAGGAGTACATATCGTAAAAGAAGAAATTTTGATTTAAGGGGTACTTCTGGGGAGAAAAACTAAAAAAATCGACCGTTCCCCCCCCCCTGATCTCCGAAACTACTGAACCTAAAATTTTGAAAAAAATAGAAAATAGAGAACGTTGCCCGAACTTTACAGAAAAAATAAGGAGAAACCATTATATTAATTTTGGGGGCAAATTATAGAATTAAATAAAAATTTAAAAATAAAAAAAATTCAAACTCATCATGTAATATATCAAATGAAAGGTCTCATTCTGAGGAACACAAATATATTTTTTTTCATATTTAAATAAAAATTAATTAAAAAGATATTAAAGAAAATATACCACCTTATCTCCGAAACTATAAAACGTAAAGTTTTGAAAAAAAATACTTTTATAGGTTCTGACCTGAAGTTTACTGGAAAAATAAGGAGAAACATCTAGTTTTCATTTTGGGGGCAAATCATGTAATATATCAAATGAAAGGTCTCATTCTGAGGAACACAAATATATTTTTTTCATTTTTAAAAAAAATTAATTAAAAAGATATTAAAGAAAATATACCAAAATTTACCCATTCCCCCCCCTTATCTCCGAAACTATAAAACGTAAAGTTTTGAAAAAAAATGCTTTCACAGGATCTGACCTGAAGTTTACTGGAAAAATAAGGAGAAACATCTAGTTGTCATTTTGGGGGCAAATTACAGAATTAAATGGAAAATATAAAATGAAAATTGTTTCTAACCCATCATGTTTATATCAGATGAAAGGGCTCATTACGACGAAAATAAACATATTTTTTTCATATTTTTAAAATAAATAAATTAAACGATACTAACAAAAATATAAAAAATTCTACCCATTCCCCCCCTTATCTCCGAACCATAAGCTGTAAAATTTTGAAAAAATAGGTATAGCGCCTCACCTGAACTTTACTGGAAAAATAAGGAGAAACCCCTAATATTCATTTGGGGGGCAAATTATTCTATAATTTGTGTTAAATGGAAAATAAAAAATTAACTTGTTTCTAACGTATCATGTAATATATCAAATCACAGGGCTCATTATGACTAATACAAACATTTTTTTTTTATTTTTTTTTTTTATTAAATATTTTAAATATTTAAAAAAAATATTAAAAAATACCCATTCCCCCCTTTATTCCCCAAACTATAGACCTAATTTTTTTTATTTACAGGAAAAATACGAAGAAATCTTAATATTAATAATGGGGGGAATTTATAGATATAAACGGAAATAAAAAATTTTTTTAACGTGTCATGCAATATATCAAATGAAGGGGCTCGTTATAAGAAATACAAATATACATTTTTAAAATTAATTGTTTACAAAATATTAACATAAAGATATAAAAAATTCTCATTTCTCGCTTTATTTCCGAAACCATACTACTAAAATTTTGAAAATAATTAGGGGTACTGGGGCTCACTTGAAATTTATAAGAATTAATTATAAAACCTCCATGGTAATTTTAGGGACAAATTATACAATTAAATGGAAATAAAAATTCAATTTTCAAACAAATCATGTAATATATCAAATAAAAGACTCATTATGTGAATTACAAATATATCATATTTTTAAATCATTTGTTTAGCAAAGATATTAAACATCGACCCATTTTAGAAACTATACTATTTATATTTTGAAAATATATTTTATTTGTATTTTTAAATAATTTGAATAACAGATTTAATAATTTATAATTTAAAACTTGACCTATTGTGCCCTTTATCTTCCAATCTATAGAGCCTCAAATTCAGACAATAGATTATAAAAGGCTTCCCTGAAAGTTTATTAGTAAATAAACTATAATGTTAATTTTTGGGGCCAAATTAGAAAACTAAATACAGCGAATCTTGAAGGTGGTACGGAACCCTTACAATGCGAGTCCAACTCGCACTTGACCAAATTATTTAACTAGCACGACGGGAGCAGACCATGGACTGATGGATGGCTCAATAACTCCATTTTGTAACATGGACTCGATGTTTTCCTCGATTGCCTGTTGTTGCCCCAATGGTAGTCGTCTATTCTGATGGGTTGAGCCTTTCCGGCATCTATTCGGTGCTGAATGATGTTAGTGGTCCCATCTTGACTGTTAAAAATTTGCCAGTGTTTTGTGATAAATTGCTTAGCTTTCTTCTGTTCCCCTGGTGTAAGGTGTGTCAAATGGTCAGCAAACTGTTGTAGGAACTCTTTATCGGGCCCTGTCTCCTTCACCGACGTCTGGTACTCTTCTTCGCAATTGATGATGGTCTCTACTGGCTCGAAACAAGCTATCTCTTGACCATTGGTAATTCTGATGTCGTTGTTGGTCAAATTCAGAACTCTGATTGGTATATCTCGTCCGGTTTTAACTATAGCCCGTCCAACTAAGTAGTTATGAGTTGAGTGTACGGGCTCCACCATTCCAACGCAGCTCCCAGGATTGCTGTCTAGCTGCCCATGAATAATCTGTTCCGTTCGACCGGGAATTCTAGCTGAAGACTTTGCCACAATTTTTATGGGGGTGACTGATGTGTTGACGGGCCGTGTCAATACAAATTCCTCATTTAGAAACCGAAGAACATCAGATCCCGGGTCGAACATAAATCCATGCTGGCTAATTAGGTCCATTCCCAGTATAAAATCGTCCTCAATATTCGCTACCAGGACCCTATGCCGGATCATGTTGTCCCCTATCTGTAGCACGACATCTGCCTCACCCTGTATTGACATGGACTCGCCGGTGACTGTTCTGAGCTGGATGTTATTGCTCTCACAACCCTGGACTTGGCAATGGACACAGCGGCGCCGGTATCGATGGTGATGGTAACTGCTCGCCCATTGATGGTGCCTCTGATGACTAGGCTGCCGCTATCTCGGCAAAATCCCCGGATGGATAACGTTTTGGGGGCTGGTGGAGGGTCAGTCAGCATTCGCCCCCTTATGCTGACTGGCTGACGGTCCCTGGACATGTGGCTGTTCTGTTGGTTACCCCTGGTCGGTGATCGTTCAGGTGGCCTCACTCGACAATCACGTTGGTAATGCCCTGTCGGTCCACAGCGGTAACATGCCCCTCTGGTGCCAGTTCTTTGTGACCGTTCTGATATTTTGTTCAGGCCACCCAGCAGCGCTTGAAATGGTGACTCTAACTCTTCCTGGTTGAAGGAAACTGCTCGGACCCTGGGCTTGGACATGTTCATGACGGCCTCTACTTCCAAAGCCCGAAGTAGAGCTTCATTACTTTTCTTAACGCCACTTAGTCTTAGATTTCGTTGTACTTCCACATCCCTGATGCAGTTTATGAAACTCTGTGTGGCCAACTGGTCTTTGGTTTCCTCTGGCAGGTCTGGGTAGGACAAGTGAACTAACCGTCTAATCTCCGCTTCGAATTCTTGAAGGCTTTCACCGAATTTTTGCGTTTTCCCACTGAGTTAGACTTGGTATACCTGGCTCAAGAATTGATTGTCGTATCTCTTGTCCAGAATGGCGATGATCTTGTCGAAATTGCCTTGTTCTTCGACTGGAATGCTTTGGAGGAGTTCTAGGGCCGGACCTCTTAACGAAATTACCAGAGAGGTAGATTTTTCTTGATTATCCCATCCATTAGATGTAGCCACGGCCTCAAATTGCCGTTTATACATGGGCCAAGATGAACTGCCATCAAATGTGGGTGGTTTGCTAATGGAACCTTACTAATTGTTGAATTTCTTCTTGTTGTTTTTCCTTCTTGTCACGTTTTTCTAGAATCTGCGCAATTTTTTCGTCCAGTCCCTCTGTAACCTGCTTGACTATTTTTTTGGTAGTTTCGTCCATACTAGGGGTTTCCATAAATCAAATTAGGATTTTAACTGCACGTAATCCTTTACTTCTGATCACCAAATGTTGTAAAGTCCGTGGGTTCAATTTAAAATTATAAAACTAATATGCACCTTCACTTTTCTAGAACTTTATTTACATTAAAACAGCTGAGTCAAATACAATAACAATCCCATATACGCTAGTCGTCGCGGGATAAATGAACTGCGATCGTGTCGTGCTTCCTTTATAATCTCAGCGTCGAATTCTCCAGTAAAAATCATCATCACTCCTTCCGCTGCCAAGTCTTTTCGAGAACCGTTTTTTTTATCTCAAAGCGTTTGTTGTACTGAGATGAAACAGGGTCGGCTCTGGGTAAATTTCGTAATAGTATATATAAAATGGGTTGCAAAAATGTTAGAATTAGTTATTATACAGGAGCACCGGTTGACATATAGGGGGGAGTAGAATTATAAGTATACATGGTCGTACAAAAATATTATATTGGGTGGCCTAATTACATATACAAGGTGATTGAAATATAGGGTGGAGAAGAATTAGTTATACAAAATGGATCAAAAAATGGTATATGTTGTTATATAGGGTAGAGCTTGAAGAGTTGCATATATGGAATACTTGAAACATGGGGCGAAGTAAAATTATAGTTATAGAGTGTAATTCAATCAATGTTAGAAAAAGCTGCACATAAAGGTGCCCTAAATATAGGGTGAACAAAAATTCAAAATGAGTTGCACAGCTAGATAGTTGAAATAGAGCACGAGCAAAGTTGTAATTAAGTGTTTGAAATAATTTTATATAGGGTGGCCAATAAGCAGTAGCTTATACAGCATAGTTGAAATATTATGTATAATAAATAGGGTGGTTCAAAAAATGGCATACAAATAGGTTATATTGGGTCACCAATAAGCAGCAGTAATTTCAGGATAGTTGTAATATAGGTTGAAGTAGTTATACAAGGTGACTCAAGGAAATCTTGAATAAAACTGTTATATAAGCTGGCCCATGAGCAGTTGCAGTTTGGGTGAAATATACAGGGTGATACAAAAATGTTATATTGGGTGGTCCATAAGTTTGTTTTAACTTTTAATTTATAAACGCGATCAGCGTTGAGGACACGTCGCTATATAGTGATAAAATAATTTTCCACATACAAATTTGTTTTACAATTTTATTCCATAGGAATTTAAACAATATTACACTTAAATTACATTGCACATGTGAGGACTACAATTGGATTGTTAATTTGTAATATCAGTTAACACGCTATTTTTTTAGAGTGTGTAATGGCATGGATGTTGATAATATCACTCAAAATTAAACAATCCAACAGTATTATGAATATATATATAAAAATTTCAGTAATTGTTCACACTTTGTATAGGTAGATGTTGTAAGTATTTACTGAGATTACAAGATATATTATTAAACTAACTTGATATAAAACATATGTAATAATAATAATAAAATATTGAAAGAACTAAGCAATTCATAAATTACCTTATCGGTTCAACTATATTACTTTTATTATAATATACATACACCAACTAATGACTATTTATTTTCTTTTCGTACTCAATAACTTCGCCGTAATTGACGATGTCGATTTCTGATATCCCTTTTCCGGCAAACTGAGCAAACTTGGCTTCAGAGTGGGGATCAGCTGATCGCTTCACAACTGAAATTAACACAATTGTTAATATATCAAATTTATATTTCAATAATGAGAAACTATAAAAATATATACAGGGTGTAACATAACATAATTTGACAGCTGATAGAATTGATCTGTATAAATAAAAAAGTTTTCTATAACTTATGTCACAAATTTTGTGGTTTGTGAGGGAAAATTGTTATCATTAAAGTGTGTATTTAACCATTTATACTCACTGACAAAGAAATCGCAACACCCAGAAAGAGATGTTTAAATTTAATAATGTTTTGGTAAAACATAAATACTATAGTAAGGACTAAATTATTAAAATTTGGTTAAAGTTTGGTGAATGTTTTCTCATTTAAACTTTCTGTTTATCATTTAATATTGTAATCATTTTTTGGATTTCTTAAAATTTACCAAAAAAACTTTTGATGGGATCCGAAATCGATGTTTAGTAATGTTAAAATGCCCAGAGTATATGTACGTCGTGTATCGCCAGCTACTGAATTTAAAAGAGATCGAATTATTGATGTTTAGGAGGCGGGTTTTTCATTTCGAGAAATGGCTAACAAACAGAAATCCAACTACTATTATCATTAGTTTGAAAATACCTAAAATCGGAGAACAGTAGGTACCGGACGTCGAAGGGCACAAATGAAGTTCAAGATTGACGCCTAAGACTTATAGTCTTTAGAGACCGATTTTCGACAACTCAAAATTTAGCTGATGAGTGGTTAGGAGAACAAGGCCATCTTGTAAGGGTCCGAACGGTTTATCGTCGTATAAGGTCTTTTGAACTGCAGCATTATCGTCCCCATCTTGTGCTACCTCTGACCGCTGAGTATCGACAGCAACGACAATAGTGGTGCAGAGAACGACAAAATTGTAATGTGGAATGGCATCAGGTCGTCTTCTCTGATGAATCACGATTCTACTTAGGTGGACATGATAGCCGAAGAAGATGACGTCGAGGAGAATGAAGTCAACCTCAATCTGAAGTTGAGCAACATGTACACCGAACAGTAGGCGTTATGGTATGGCGTGCTATTGCACATGGAAATAGGTAGGTTAGGACTGAGGTGATCTTTGTTCGAGGCAACATGACCGCGCAACGTTATCTTCAGGAAGTAGTGAAGCCTTATGTATTCCCTTATTAAATCTCTTTATTCAGTAATAAAATACCAGTTTACAAGACATTCCAGCCAAGTTGTTTCCCGGCTGTAATTACCTTATATATTAGAGTCATAGTATATAAAACTGGGATCATAAGGTCAACAGAACTAAGTAATTACCTTAAAAAAAAAACTATAGTCAAAATAGGTATAACATTTAGAAATTAAACAAGAAAAGTATAAAGATATAGCCACAGAGTAAAGAACATATAACTTGAACGGTAAAGCAAAAACAAATATATAAGACTAAAATACCATGATATTACATTGTCAACTAACTTTACACCAAAGCGCAGATGACGATGGTATATAGCGAGATTCTTGAGAAACGATGCGTATAATTGGGGACTAAGAACTTATTCCGATGAGTCTTTAAAGAAAAATATAATGATTATAATTGTAGCACGAAGTAGAGTATGAATTTGGGAAAACAATATGGCGAGATAATAAAGGACGAGAAAAAAGATGAAGTTTAGAACAAGGTTTAAAAAACAATACGCCACACGCTCGATTGAAGGAATGTGAATATAGAGAACCGACAATGGCGTGGTGACTAATTGCCTTTTGATATGGGCGATTGAGTAAGTGCTTAGTAGATGATAGTGTTATGAACGCCTCTAGCGCCGATGATAAGAGGCAAAACTGATATATCAGTAGAGTTGCGTTGTAATTGAACTGTTTTGAGAAAATCCGGGTCTTGATAGTATTTCCTTTGGTATTATAGCCTGTCGCAAGGGCTCTTTGACCTTCCCAATGCACTCCAACATCGCTATAATTGTTTTGAGTCCTTTGGTCAAGACAAGATCTGGAATTTTAGAGTGCCGCTACTAGTCCTTATTCTAGGTTCAACCTCAACCACCCATCATTGCTTCGTTTTAATGATGTTAACCAGGTTATTATGTCTGGCAATCCGCGGCGCATGAGTTATATAGCAGTTTTGAAGGATGTGACAATTGGATTCCCTCTTGTCACATCCTCCTCTGCAACGTCTGTGTTGAACATCATTAAAGGGCAAGTCTCGGGAGGGAAGTAGGTTTCCACGAAGTTGGACAGCCCTAATAAAGGTATTCGAAGTCCATGTAGTCGGAGGGTTAAGCAGCCAATTATTAGAGGCGGAGGAGGCAGCACATTGTCGTAGTCCGTTTCCGGACCTTGAAGTGTCAAGTCCCGATATTAGGAAATTGTCGGCCTCATTAGATGTTCTGAAGTTGTTAAAAGCGGCAATTTTAGCGATGGTACTTTCGATATATTTTTGGGGTATCATTGGAACGAACTGATGGATGTTGTTGAGCCTTTTCACAAGAATAGTAGGTATTTTTGTCATAAAGGAAAAGATTCCAATCGGCACATGGCTCCCATCTTGAACAAAATAATGCTCGGTCTCATGTTACTCGAGTTATTTTAAAGTTTTTTGAAGGACATGTTTGAAATATGGGGTAAAAGGCACAGAAGTTTACCCCAGTCCCCAAGGACTTTAGAGGTACTAAGGCAAGAAATACAGGTAGCTTGGGATAGTATTCCTCAAGAAGAAATAGACGTGTTGAGAAATGTATAGATAACAGCAGTGAACAAACACATTATTAATAACAAACTTAATTTAAAAAAATAAACTCCTTGGTATTTTTATTCAAACTTTAATCATTTACTACTTAATAGAGCATCTATGTTTTACCAACACATTATTAAATTTAAACATCTCCTTTTGGGGGTTGCGATTTCTTTGACAGTGAGTATATTTATATGTTTTTTTTACTGAATGTCTTCCTTTGAAAGAAAATATTAATCTATTGAAAATGAGCACTCATATCATATCACAAATGAATAGAAGAAATACAAAGACTACATATTTCTAAAAACCACCATACAAATTTAAACTTAAGTAAAATACATTTTATCTACACTGCATTATGTTACATCCTGTATACACACAGAGATATACATATTCAGCTATGTGCTGTCAGTATTTTGTAAATTAGACACCCTACATATTCGTTTCAAATTTCGTTTCAATGCGTTTCTGTTCTTTAATTTTGGGACCTGGTTATTTTGGTTATTTTCCTGTTTTCATTGTCCCATCTCATATTAGGGCTTTTCCTTCCCCTTTTCCTGAGATACCACTGGCCGATTTTCTGTTATCCACTCATTAGCACTCCTCGAATGTTTACTATTACCTTAGTCTTATTTCTTATCAACTCTATTCTCTTTCCGTCGCTCCTCATTCCGATCATGTTTCTCTCCGTTGACACAGAACAATATTCAAGTTTGGGTAATTCAGCTACAAATATAGTTGACCATACTCTATGTGAGGTAATTAAGATGATTTATGTGTGGAATTTTATAAGAATTATACTATTTTTAGGATAGTTTAAACTCCGATTCTGAAGAAATACAAAATCAAAATATGCATGCTGGTAATACAAATATAAATATATCTCAGAATGTTATCTGGAGTGAAGTAATTTCAACGATTTTCTACCTCCACAAGATAGGTCCATAAATGTTATTGTTGTAACTTGCCAAGATGATAGCCCATTTTCCGATTATATACTATTGCTGACAGACATTTGCTTGATCTTTTGGTAAATGAAACAAGTATTTACGCTCAGCAAAAAAATATATTGAAGGTATGAGAATAACAAATTTTATTCATTTCATTCATCAGTTGCGCTCCTCTTAACCAACTGAATTCTCGAATAATTATTTTTGTATACAGTACATATAACTGAATTTACTATTTTATCGCGAAATGAATTCACAGAGACTCCAAATCGGGAGTCGTACTTAATCAGTTGAGGGGAGTGCAACTGATGAAGGTTATCGACTAGAAACAATATATTGTCTTTTCAATGGATTGAAAAAAGTATCGTAATTTCTTTCACAGGTTTTAGTAAACCTACGAATTTTTTCGTGTGATTTCTATCCTAGGAATCACAGGGAAACGGCGTTACACACAGTACGACTCCCGATTTGGAGTCTCTGTAAAGCTAGATTTTCCTGAAACTCCTGGATGTCGGAATTCATTTCGCGATAAAATATTAAATTCAGTTATATGTACTGTATACATAAAAATTATTCGAGAATTCAAACAGTTGAGGGGAGCGCAACTGATTCAGGTTCTCGACTAGAAACAATATATTGTCTTGCGTTCAATGGATTGAAAAATCTTGAAAAGTTAGTATCGTAATTTCGTTGACAGGTTTTAGTAATCCTACGATTTTTTTTCGTGTGATTTCTATCCTAGGTATCACACTGAATCGGCGTTACATTCAGTACGACTCCCGATTTGGAGTCTCTGTGAGCTAGATTTTCCTGAAACTGCTAGATGTCGAAATTCATTTCGCGATAAAACACTAAAAAGCAATAGCTAACAAACAAAAGTTGTTCTAATTTATAAATCACAGAGTACACCAAAACTATTTAATACTCACTTGCTTTATCGACCTTTTCCAATCTGTAAATTGGCAATTCAGCACATTCATTGGCGATGTAACTTCCGATGCTTTCAGTATCTTCGAGAGGTGGTAGTACCACACGCATGGATCGCCTGACAACATCGGTATCTACTTTATAATAACCCTCCCACATCTTGTGAATGAGATCGAACAGAGATTTTGGTGGTAGAACGTTTTCTCGGTTCAACGGCATAACAAAACAACGATGACCAGTAACATCGATGATACCTATAAATAATAAATGTTTACCTTCTTTACCAAATCATATAATTATAGGACAGTTGCAATCCGACGAATAACCAAAACAAAACCGATTACCGACGCGCGCGGTCACGTCACTGAAAATGGTAACTCGTTACTGCGCATGTAGTAACCTGTTCTGTATCGGTTATTCGTCTAGTTGGACCAACCCTCATGGTTATTCTTTACAACAAAAACTTTATTTACATCTTATTAAAAGCAAAAACTGCTCAAGGTCTAGTAAAATCTTTCATTACATATATAATCAAACACTTTACAGCATGGTGTGAAACAAGTTTATCTTCAAAACCTGTGATATCAATAGACATATGGGTGGTGTTTATTAGTGTGAATATAGAAGCGCCATGATGATAACAATACTATAAATAATTAATGATAAGGCAATAACAACAAGGTTAATCAGAAAATACAGCTTGTAGAATCTGATACAAAAGAAATAATTGATGAAATTTAGTTACTAAAAAAGTTCAACTGATAGTCTCGAAAATAAGGTCAAATATGATGTCTATTCAATTCAAAGCAAAGTACAACGTGTCCAATATAAAATAAAACAAAATGGAGATTGAAAATATCCAACAAGTCTTACAAAGGGGAAAATAGCAGAACGTTGTATGTACCAAAGGTTCATTTGTGAACTACCTATCTTTAATAGTAGGTCATCTTAGCCTGTGTACCAACAACTTTTTGGAACAGTTTCTGCAACTAAGAAAAGTTCAGCTTTCATGTTATTTCCTTAAGAGATCCAGCTTTACAACTTCTCCAGAGCATTTCAGTAGACGAACAAGATAACTTCGATAAAATCATTTCAGTTCTAGATAAAAGATATGACAAATTGACAAGTAAATCAAATTCAACTCAGTGGGAAAACACAAAACCTAATGAATGTCTACAAGAATTTGAATTTGAAAGACCAAGTGGCTACACAATGTGTTATAAATATTATGAAAGATGTTGAAATTCAAACAACTCTGAGACTTAATGCAATTAAGGCCGTGTTTTTGAAAGTAGAGGCACTCATGTAGGTAAGGGCAGTTTTCGTAAGTCAGGAAAAACCAGAGTTTTCCTTTCAGACTGTTGGAAATAAACAAAATAACTGAACGGTCAGAAAAGACTTGAACCAGAAGAGTACGTTACGTACAGGACAATTGCAACTTGACTGCAGAAAGAGGAGACCCGACAGATCACTAGTCAGGGGTGGCCAACACAACTATACCACCAAGATAGTATCAGTTCGAGAATTTTGCAGAAACAAGAGCAGCTTAATAATCAAGGGCACCTTTTTATGTTCATTGTCAGGGCCAAAGGCTGGAATTCTGAAATCCGGCCAATTATCAACAACATTTAGTTAAGAACAGTAACAAGCGACTCAATGTCAATAAAATAAATGTACCGCTTACTAAAAACTCCTTAATTTTTTTGTTAGAACAAAATACAAACTCGAGGCCTAGTGATGGGTAACATTTCAGATTTTGGAATGCTGACACCTCAACACAAGCACGGCTCAATGTGTCAGTACAGTGTTATGGCGCAATTGTACCATATAGCATATCTCATTTGTCTCTCCAGGCACAGTAAAAGTTAACAAAATATATACATTCGCGTACAGTATTTTTAAACTCTCTCTTTGCCTTATTTGTTACCTTATAAACAAACAAAAACATCTACAATAAATTATATTCCGAATTAAGAAAACTCTTTTAGACTACATACCTACCTTAAATATAGGCAACAAAATGTACATGTTTTAAGTCTAACATTCAGTGTATCATTAATTTTATAGAACACGAGTCATTTAAATTTAATGTTATTGGATATATTTAATTAAAGACACAAATTGAAGGTAAACAAATTTTTGAAAAAATTTGTTTGAGTTAAACAATGCCGAGCGCGATGGTGCACTTTTTTGGTACTCAATCTCGAGTCTTCCCTTCGGCTACCACAGAGCCCAGTACCATTTAGTGAGTTGCAGCATTGCCGCACACTATATTCAACACACGCCTGTATCGGTGTCTGTGCCGCTTGCCGGCACCGGTGTCATATAACACGCAAACGAGCTCGAGTTGATAGTTGGAGATTCATATAACTCAATTTTATTCGTCATACCAAACACACTACCTATATGACTACATAAAGACGAAATAAATTATTTTTACAATATTTAAATGTATGAATAGGTACATTCTTACAAAATAAAAAATATTACTAATTTAAACGGTGTGGAGCAAGATGAAGTCGGTATAATTATTTTTATAAAACTTTCTTTTTCTTTTGTTTTGGGTTATTTTATGAAGGCAGCTTGGATTTTGAAAAGGTTTGATCTTACAAAACTTTGTATTTATGCATCTTTAACATTTCAAAAGTTAACTTTTATTGTCAATAGTTTTATTTTGACTCGTGATCCAAATTATATTTTTCTAATCGGACTTCTACAAAAACAGACTGTCTTTTCCTGGTTTAAGAGATGAAAGCTTTCCTCAGAAAGGAGCCCCTTTCACGAGAGACAGCACTTGCGCTAAGTACAGACAATAAACTTTTTCCATTTAGTACAGTGTTATTTAGGTCATATTACTGGATTATTTAAGATTATTAACATTGTAGTTTTGTGAATTGTCTTAAGATAATCGGTATCCAGGGCAAAACGAGTTTTTTATTCCAAATGTAATTGAGGAAAATGTCTCATTCACCCGTCCTCGAAAATAAGTATTGGTCTGAAAATTAGGATAGGCGCAAATTGAGACGCGTATAGCGCGTGTGACATGACACAGCACAGCGCGAACTTATGTAACGTATAGTACTGAATAGAACAGCGCAAATTGGCAACAAAGTGTCGCGAGGCACGACACGCGTCTACTGTCAGTCGCGTCGCGCTGTAGTTGAGACACAGTTTCTCGTGTCGCGCGTGTCAAGTGTTTTGAAAAATGGTAAGATGAGACGTTAATAGAGGCGGTAACATATCAAAAAGGGTGCTATGATATAAAAGATACTAATTATATGAATACAAAATTGAAATATCAAATTTATTCGTTCGTGAATCATATATTTTCTGACACAATTGGCTACGAATTGCCTCTCAATATGCGGATCACCACTCGACGTGTGTGACACGATCGGGTAGCGCCACTCGTGTCATGTCACCTTACACGCGCTATACGTGTCTCAATTTGCGCCTTGCCTTATACTCCACTTTTCATTTCTATAAGCATTATTTGTATTTTTTTATCATGACGAAAATTTTATAAATATTAACAAATTCGAAAATATAACGAATGAGATATTTATTCAAAATACTACACTGAAAACAGCCGCTTCCTTATTAAACCGTATTATATTTAGTTTATAAGAAATTTTGAGAAGAAACAACTTTTTATCAAAATAAATTTTTGGATAGTACAGAGATTTTATAAATATCAAACACTTTTCATTCAATTAAGTATATGCTTCCAAGTATTACAAAAGAATGTAGGATGAATCGTACTGGTTAAAACAGTGTTTAATTTTATCTTAAATTATTTCGCAATTAGCAAATTTAAAAAATGACAACTGGCACATTAGTGGTCATTCATGCCCTAGAACAGGGACGTGCTATGTGTCCAAAGTGGTAATTCTTTATATCTTCAATATTTAGAATTCAATGTTACAATTCGTTTAAGAAGACCTAGACTTTAATTGGGTGTGCTGCTTTCGGTCCAGTTTCCCTTTCTACCTTAAATAATCATATTCTTAAAACAGAAAGCCATACATTTAGGACTTGTCAAATGGTAACGTCTGTCTCTATTTTAGAAGTCTGTATCAGTTCAATGAAACATTCCAGCTAAGCATTGCATTATTTGATGACTCATCTTAGTTTAATTTGTAATTCAACTGAAATTTCTACATTTTTTTGTAGGTAAATGACCTGATTACAATATGCTATGTTTCTTAAAGAATCAGGTTGGTTTGTTTAGGTTAGGTAGGGACAGGTAGTCTCTAAGAAACCTAATGTTTCTTCTATGACAAGCTAGTCGTAGTACATTTATTTATATTATAACAAATCCAGTCATCGCACTTTTGTCTACTGTCCCACCAAGACTTACTCCTGTCTTGGGAGTGACGAGCCTTTTTACTTTCACAGTTTTGATTACTGTTACCCTTAATGAAAATTGATTTTAATAAAAAACTTGTGGCGTGACGAACCTAGGAATCCCTGTCATTGACATTCTCGTCATTCCTAAATCTTCATTAAAAATTTTAAAACTGTGGTTTCTGATAAATGAGTTTACCATTGAAATTATATTTCAATACATGATTTTCAAGTTACTTTATTATTTACTCACTTCTCAGTATATCTCAGTATATATTTTTATCTCAGTATATATTTTTAAAACTGACTGCCATTAATAGTTCCAATTAATAAATAGAAGTAGTTATTTGTAATAAACTTCTGTGTTCAAATTTTAAAATCACTACATTTTTTGCCTAACTGATACAGAATTACAAAAATCATTCAATTTTAAACAAGTTTAATATATAGTACATTGGGAATTACTCTTCTCAGTCCTTTCTTGGGGGTAGCAAATTGGTTTTAAAATGTATCAATCAATTAATATGTATAGATGGATAATTTGGAAAAAATGGATTGCTGGTTGCATTTTACAGAGTTTTTCTCAGATACTAGTAGTAAGAATGATATCCAATGATCAGCCAACCTTCCCGAGTACAAATTACTATTTTGTCTACTTGTCTGGTGTGAAGATCAATTTATACAAAATACTGAGAAACGTTAACATTACTTCAACTTAAAAAATCATTTGACATTGAGCATTGAGGGTTAATTTGATTATTGAACAATTTAAATATATTCACGTGAAAATATTGTATGATTTATAATTTTAAGAATTTAGTCTTATTTTACAGATAAAAAATTAACATGGTATAAAAAACAAAAACATTTATATTGGTACTATTTAAATCTCTAACTTACCAGTCATATTAGTATTGAAATCATGAATAAACCTTCCGCTACGACCATCCCTGAAGTCAGGCACTGCAATTTTTTCGTATTTCTTCTCATCATTTATTTCAAAACGTTCTGGGAGGAATCCTTTGAGTATTTGCCTAAGATCAGGATCATCATTCATTGACCTAAAGCAATAAATACCGTTATTAAAAATTGTACAAAACAATAATACGCCCAAAGATATATCCCATAAAACTGAGGGTTGAGGTATCACTTAGTGTGAAGATGTAGTTTATCAGACATCAGACATTTCTCTCTTACAATAGGATGTCATTTGTTTCATCTTTGTAAATTCTCCAGCTCGATTCAATAGCAAATGAAATTACTTCCACAAGACTCAAAATTCGGTATTTATTTATGGATATCTAAAAATACCAGCACAAATATGTTTATAATGTTTATCACAGTAAAATATTTCGTTTGATTGGAACTAGTTTTGAAATTTGCCCTTTCGATTTACAGCTCAGTATTTCAAAATTTAAGTTGATCCTTAATTAATTTTGCTTAGGACATTATATATACCTGGGTCATTCAGTGCATCTATCAGGTTCGATATTTCCAAACACAAAAATCAGGAATATAAGAGTGCATAAGAAAAAAAAGGACCAAGATAGAAACATCCACAAAGTAAAATCCCTGAAATGGCAATGGGCAGGACAAGCAAATAATCGACATAATTGGGTCCCAAAAACCTAAGAACAGAAGCGCATGTAATATTTGTAGAATGTAAGTGAACATGTTGATGATATGCAAAGTGTAATCGGTATGAGAGCTATGATTCTAGTACGAATTTACACAGTCACAGGCAAATTTGTATTGAAAACGCTTCTGAAACTTCAAATGTAGCTACTAAACACATCCTATGGCTTTACTAATCACTTTCAACATTGACACATATTTTATAATAATTAAAAATAAATCGAAACTAGACCGCAAACTGACTGAAAAGATATTGCAACATCGCGATAACTCAGATGTTCCTTCCAACAAATATAATGTCTGTATTCATAGTCTTGGTGTGTTTGTTTTGTTTACATTCTAAAGGTTAGTTTGTATCTATGCAGTTTGCGTGAAACGTTATTTATAGTGAAAATGCTAGATTTTGACAACAGCTGGATTAAAGCGTGCAGTTTGGTGCAGTTTTTCTGTTGAAAATAATAACTTTGGAGTTTATTTATTACATTAAGTACTTGCATTAGTCTTACTAAAAGATTTGAAGTTAACTAGGTAAGTGTTATTTCTAAATAATATGTAAAAAGGTTTTAACATAATTTCGTGATAATAGATAAGAAGAAATCGATTTCAGGTATTTATGTATTACTTCAAAACGCGATGTAGCCGCATTGACAATTATTTACTTAAAATTTATTTTGGATTTTCTCTGTTATTAAGGCCTATAGACCATAGTGGTATACGAGTTTTTTGTTTGATTTAGTGTATACTATCTCCACCTAAAATATATGCACTCAAATTATTTACACACTGTATATGAATAATTTTCTGTATAATTTTATTGGTACAAACATATCTAACAAAGTATTTCCCATTAAAAAATGCCTTAAGCCCCTAATCCTTAAGACTTGATATTTATGTCTACTTGAAAAAAAAATTATCAACTAAACATTGTAAATTTCATTTGATCTCATTATTTGAAATTTTAGAGGTTGTAATTGATTTAATATGACATTAATATGCATTCATATTTGTATTAAATTATTTCGTTACAATCCCTCCAATTTTATCAATTCTTATAAACTACAAGGTTATGTTTAAATCTACTCTAAGGTAATTAATATACTCACCATTTTCCACCTCGTGCAAACAAACTTTCAGTGTCACTGTCATCGTTATCGCTATCATCACCACTGAAAACATAAAGAAAATATAATGAAAACAATTAATGACATAAGCACATAAAGCAATTCTTTACAACAGTAAATAAATTTACTTAAGTTTGTCTGCATGTGCATTTAGTGCACAATAATCTCTACAATTGCTGAACCAAATAACATGCAATTTCTAGTGATTTATTGAAACCAAATCCGGTAGATAATGCGGATATAGTTAGTAGCGCTGCTCACTCATAATTTTCTGAATTTGTATCTACTCGGATTTTAACGACAAGCAACTACGTCATTCTAAATGTATCTTTGTATCTTATATTCTCAAGTCACTAAATTATAATTATAAAGTAAGTATTGTGTAAAAAAATGTTTCTAATATACTCTTTCAGCAGGTCTCATAAAATATATTCTAAGCAAAACACTAATGTGGATAATTAAAATTTTTATAACGTCTATTAACATATTATTATCAGTATATGAACGACAATCTATCCAGATATACAATGTGGTAAAATTGTAAATATTAAACCTGATTCCCTGAGGAAATCCCCAGAAAAATATATTAGCGCAAAAATCCCCCAATGCCACAAAATCTCTGGCAACCCTGATTATACACCAGTCGTATAATAAATCTGTTTGGGTTTGCAAAGTGAGATAATCGTCTAAATTGAATATATTTATGTGTAACTTCAAGTCATCTGCAAACATTAATATGTTACTATCTAGTTTATCGCATGTCATTTACAAAGATGAAATATAACAAAGATCCTAAGTTGGATCCCCGTGTAACGCCACTTATCAAATAATAAAAAGTTGAGGAAAATGCACTACAATAAACAAGTATTATTTGCACTTCTGTAAATAATATATTAAAGTCGAATGCATGTATCATTAAAGCCAATGCAACTCATTGTATGCTCAAGTATTATGTGATTAGTTTTATCAAGCGCTAAAAAAAGTCCGTGTACACCCTGCTCCCAATTATCCAATTTAGTATGTAGATATTCACTATAAATTGCAAAGTTACTAACTGTTGACCTACATTTCATAAATCCATGTAAATGAACAAAACTTTGCACATTTGTGTACAATAACAGAAATATCAAATTTAGAAGCACTAATCTGCACTGTAGCTATAGAACCAATTTTCACATGAAATGTTTAGTACAAATCGTAAAAAGCAGAAAAATTCGAAAACAATAGATCTAGTCCAGGTCACTTACGAAAATACATGACAAAATTAATAGTAGGACAAGACCAATATCAACGTGTTCTAAAGATCAAACATGTCTAATTGACATAAAATTCAACACTTTTTATCGCACGGTTTGTTTTTTAACAAAAACCAAAAAATCGGTAACAATTTAGTTTTTTACCATTTACACAAAATCTACTCATCAAACCGTGTTTGGGTAATGTTGAAGAGAAATGAAAAACCTACAAAATGAGCTACTATATATATGTTTTAGGTGGTTTCCGGGAATTCATCCGCGTAGTTGATAACTGATCCCTGCCGGGATCGATGGTAAAATGACGACGTTTCGGCAGAGTCACATCTGCCCTCTTCAGGTCCGTTCGCATAATTCTCGTAGCCTTCTGCTTTCGCTTCTAGTTACTCGAATACTAAGATTTTCTGAAGCGAGCGCGCTGTTAGTCGCGGCTCGGCACCTATCGGTTGACACCGTGAACGGCTGCCTGTGATTGGCCCTTGGCGCTCAGTGGGCACGGCTACATCCTGCTGATTTGTTATTTCCGGTTGAGTTGTTATTGGACGGGTCCGGGCCTGTACGGTGTTTAATAGGATTTTCCAACAATTCGATAAGTTCTGAATTTCATTGCGTGCGTTTAGACTGTGAGGTCTCTTCGCTATTTCAATTGCCTCTCTTACGAGTCTTGATTTCGGGTGTTCTATATTTGCCAGTACTCTGGTGTTCACAAAGTCTATTCGGTGTGACATCGTGGTGGCGTGTTCCACAATGGATGTTGTTTTTTCCTGCTTTCTTACAGCTTTCTGGTGTTCATCACGTCTAGCTTGAATTCTTCTATTAGTTTGCCCCACATAGGTTTTATGACAGTCTGCACATGGAATCTCGTACACTCCCTGTTGTTCTAAAGGGATCCTCGTCTTCGGAGTCCTCAACACCGTGCTTATTTTTCTGTCTGTATTGAAAATAGTATCGATATTGTGTAGAATTCTTGCAATACTGTCCGTGGTCCCCTTGACATACGGTAAATAAGCCTTGGTTATTGGTGTCTCATGCTCCTCGTCTGTTTGTCTCGGTTTTGACTTTAGGGCTCTTTGTATATTTCGGTCTGTAAATCCGTTTTGTCTCAGAGCTGTTTTTAAACTGTCCATTTCCTGTTTGATGTTATCCTGGTCAGCTAGCCTTGTGATCTGGTTACTAAAGTCTTGACGACGGCTTGTAGTTGGGCTGGGTGGTGATGAGAATTAGCGTGAAGGTATCTGTTGGTGTGAGTTGCTTTCCTATATACTGTATGGCCAAGGGTTCCATCTTGCTTCCTATTTATGAGAACATCAAGGAATGGCAGTTGTTGTTGGCTTCAACCTCCATGGTAAATTTTATTTTGTGATGGATGCCATTAAGGTGATCTAAAAAAGTATTGAGGTGTTCCCTCCATGAGGCCAAATCACAAATGTATCATCCACATATCGCAACCACAAACTGGGTTTAAGAGTTGTTGTTCTTAGTGCCAACTCCTCAAAGTTCTCCATAAAAAGGTTCGCTATAACTGGTGAGAGTGGCGATCCCATTGGAGCTCCTTCCACTTGTTTGTATCGTTGGTTCTCGTAAACAAAATAGGTGTTCATCAGACAGTGCCTTGTTAAGTCTACAAGGTGTTGAGGTGGTTTGTATTTTTCTATTATGATATCCAAGGCTTCGTCGATAAGGATGTTGGTGAAAAGGGACACTACGTCAAAACTTACAAGAAGACACTCTGGTTGTAAGACCGTTTTTCTAAGAATTTCGATGAAATGTGTCGAATTTTTTACATATGAGTCTGCCCCCTCTGCCAACGGTTGAAGTTGTTGGGCTAGGTATTTGGCTAGGTGTTGTGTTGGGGATCCAATTGAGCTTACTATTGGCCTCAAAGGTGCACCTTCTTTATGTACTTTTGGCAACCCATAAAATTTCGGATATCCCGATGACTTTTCACGCGGAATGAGTTGCAGTTGGAGATTTTTGTCGATCCTACTTGCTTGGATTTTGGCCTTGGTTGTTTTCTCTAGATAAGTTGTTGGGTCAGTAGTAATTTGTTTATATGCTGGATCTTGTAGCAATATTTGAATTTTGTTTGAATAATCCGCTGTATCTAAAATTACAGTCGCATTTCCTTTATCAGCAGGTAGAATGACAATGTCCTTGTTGAGGCGCAGTTGTTTCAAGGCCTCAGTTTCTTCTATAGATAGGTTCCTTTTGGGTGGTTTAGACTTAGAACATGTGACACATCTTGTCTAATTATTTCAGCGGTGTTCGCATCTAATTTTGAAGGAAGTGTTCAATTGGACCGAAGATAAGTTATAAACGGTTTTATTCGTTTCCAATTGCCGTGAGGTTAGACTGTGACCGTTATTTTCCGAGACAAATTCGTTTTTGGGCTTCTGTTGGAGCTTCAACTTGTTAAATTTTGCCTGTTGTTGCATTGTTGTTAACTCTGCATTGGTTTCGGCCCTAAATTCGCTAATCTCATGGAATTTATCCCATGTTATCGGTTGGAGTGTATTGCTTATCTGTAGGTGGATATCTAGGAGTTTAGTAATAAGAACATCCAAATCTCTTCTGACATCACGTATGGCTTCCCTAAGTAGGGCACAACTAGCTTTCCATAAGATATTCTGTGTTTTTCTGTTGTTCTTCCAGAACTTTACCGTCATGTTTTTCGGAATAACTCCTTCATCGCGGCATCGTTGTAAAAAATGTAGATCGCACAAAAGTTTGCTTCTTTTCGCGCGTAATTTCTCAAATGTTTTACACAAATGAAAAGTATTCTCCCCGTAGAGATTCACTATATTTGTTTTTAAGTTTTCGCGGGCACTAAATGTTTTAGGTGGTTTCCGGGAAAAAATTCGACACATTTATATGTGTATGTATATGTAAAATTATTTTATAATTAAAACATTCTTATTAACTGAAAGGGTAGATCATCTCATACCCCACTTTATGTTCTAAAAATAAATATTATAGAGGAAGCTGAAGCTGGCGGCCAACAAACTCAGCTGCCAGCGCTTAGATCGAGGGACCTAATATGCCCGCCGCTCTATAGAAATAATGGGTGAATGTGATTCTTTTAAACAGAACGGCGAATATTAAGCCATATTTTTGGTAAGGAATTAGAAAATTCGAGATTATGAACCTGAATCATTTGCGAATTTATTAAATGGATTGAAATCTTTATGTGCTTATTAACTTTGAATTTTTCTTATTGAAGATTTTACAGTGTGTACGTTTTCGTTGTAATGATTCATTATATCTGCTGGGAAAATCAAATCGCTGATCAGAGTCATTCGCGACGTATCTCGCTTCATTGAAAACGTTGTATCTTGGGTCTGCAATTTATCTGAATACTATTTTTTTTACATTTTGTCAAATTAGTCGTCTGAACGAGAAAAGTTAAAACTCTAAGCTGTTTGCCCATTATTTGCGAATTTAACAGATGCAAGTGAGTGCGATATTGTGAAAACCTTATATCTTCGATCTGTAAGATTTCTGCTTTTCGTAATTTTTTAGACAGGGTTAGAGTAGTCTTCATTATGAATCAAATACATAAGCTGTTTGCAAATTATTTGCGAATTTAGCAGATGAATGCAGGATTAAAATATTTGGAAAACGATATATCTTCGGTCTGCAAAATTTCTAACGATCTGAATTTCTTATACATATTTGCAATAGTGTTTTAAACGAGTAGAATTAAGTCTCGAAGCCGTTCGCGAATTATTTGCGAATTTATCAGGCTACGGCCAAATCGAAATATCGTGATAACGATATATCTTCGGTCTGCAAAATTTCTAACGTTCTGAATTTCTTATACATATTTGGAATAGTGTTTTGAACGAGTACAATTAAGTCTCAAAGCCGTTCGCGAATTATTTGCGAATTTATCAGGCTACGGCCAAATCGAAATATCGCGATAACGATATATCTTCGGTTTGCAAAATTTTTCCACTGCCAATTTTTTTCTTTCGTCCTTAGTTTTGTATTTTGAATCAGTTTCACATAGGCTCCAGACAGTTTACGAATAGATGGGAAATTATCCACTGATTATTTACAAATTTGTACCCTTTTTTGCTTTCGGTGGGTGTTACAATTATAATTTATTGTGGTGTTTTTCGATCAATCTGTCCTAACCACCAACGGTCGGGAACTTCAAAAGCCCGACTTGATGCAAGGGACTTTAAGGTCGTTCGCTTGTGAAGAAATTCAGTAACTGCCAGTCCAAAGGTATTAATAGTGCAATAAAAAGCAATATAATAAGAAATCGCAAAGGCGGAAAGGAGGCAAGCATATCACAAAGTTCATTCATCACATCTTTTTAAGTGATACACCATTTACATACTGACACCGTTGAATGCTGATTTTAAAATACTCTTAAATTTGCTCACTTCACTAGTAGATTATATTTTCAAGGCATTCACGTTGACGGTAGTCCTCGCGGACAACGAGGGACGTGTTGGTGCGAAGCATTATTAAGGGTCTATAAAATAATTAACAGATCATGCTTCGACAAGTCAATACAGCAGTAGAACATGCTAATGGTATTTGTTATCAAACACTTAAGCGAAATCCAACAATACAATACAAAACCGAAGAAGAACGAAAAAATTAACACCGAGCAAAAAATTTTGCATACCGAAATCAGTGAAAATTTTCCGCAATTATTTGTCAAATAGTCTGAATATTACTTCAAAATATTCAACTGAATAACAACGAAAAACATCGCGCCCCAACAATTTTGCAAACCGAAGATATAAGCTAGATACCTTAGCAGTGAAAAATGTTGCAACTATTTCGAGAACGGTCTAGATCCTCGGTTATATTGCTTCAAAATATTAAACTGAATATCAACAAACAATATCACAGCCCAAAAATTTTGCAAACCGAAGATATGAGCTTTTGTACCCAGAGTGGATATCTTATCAGTGAATAATTTCGCAACTATTTCGCGAACGGTCTAGATCGGCGGCTATATTGCTTCAAAATACTAGGCTGAAGACCATAAAAAAAATTGTGCACCAAAAATTTTGCAAAGCTAAGATATTAGTTTTTGTAGCCACAGTAGATAGCTTATCAGTGAATAATTTCGGATTTATTTCGCGAATGGTCTAGATCCTCGGTTATATTGCCTCAAAATACTCAACTGAAGAACAACAAAAAATTACAAAGCCCAAAACTGTTTCAAACCGTGTTGTAGGCATAATAGATACCTTAAATGAAAAATTTTGCAACTATTTCGCAAACGGTCTAGACCCTCGGTTATATTCCTTCCAAATGTTAAACTGAATACCAACAAAAAATATCACGGCCCAAAAGTTTTGCAAACCCAAGATATATCGTTTACACGATATTTCGATTTGGCCGTCGTTTGATAAATTCGCGAATAATTCGCGAACGGCTTTAGGAGATGATTGTACTCATTCAGAAAACTATTCTAAATATGTGTACCAAATTCAGACATTCAGAATTTTGTAGGCCGAAGATATATCGTTTTCAATATTTCGACCTGGCCGTCGTCAGATAACTTAGCGAATAATTCGCGAACGGCTTTGGGATTTGATTTTACTCATTTAGAAAACTATTTCGAAAGTGTATACGAATTTGAGAACGTAAAAATTTTGCAGACCGAAGATATATCGTTATCGCGATATTTCGACCTGTGGATCGTCTGATAAATTCGCGAATAATTCGCGAACGGCTTTGAGAATTGATTGTACTCGCTCAAAACACTATTCCAAATATGTATAAGAAATTCAGATCGTTAGAAATTTTGCAGACCGAAGATATATCTTTAAGGCGAAATTTCGATTTGGCCGTCGCCCTTTGAATTCACCAATAATTCGCGAACGGCTTTGGGACTTAATTCTACTCGTTCAAAACACTATTCCAAATATGTATCAGAAATTCAGAACGTTAGAAATTTTGCAAACCGAAGATATATCGTTAACGCGATATTTCGATTTGGCCGTAGCCTGATAAATTCGCGAATAATTCACGAACGGCTTTGAGACTTAATTCTACTCATTCAAAACACTATTCTACATACGTATAAGAAATTCAGAATGTCAAATTTTGCAGACCGAAGATATAGCGTTATTGCGATATTTCGACCTGGCGGTCGTTTGATAAATTCGCTCATAATTCGCGAACGGCTTTGAGACTTAATTCTACTCGTTCAAAACACTATTCCAAATACGTATAAGAAATTCAGAACGTTAGAAATTTTGCAGGCCTAAGATATATTCGTTAACGCGATATTTCGATTTGGCCGTAGCCTGATATTTTCGCGAATAATTCGCGAACGGCTTTGAGACTTAATTCTACTCGTTCAAAACACTATTCTAAATATGTGTAAGAAATTCAGAACGTTAGAAATTTTTGCAGACCGAAGAATAACGTTATCGCGATATTTAATTGTACTCGTTCAAAATACTATTTCAAATATGTATAAGAAATTCAGAACGTTAGAAATTTTGCAAACCGAAAATATATTCGTTAACGCGATATTTCGATTTGGCCGTAGCCTGATAAATTCGCGAATAATTCGCGAACGACATTGGGACTTGATTGTACTCGTTCAAAACACTTCCAAATATGTATAAGAAATTCAGATGTTAGAAATTTTGCAGACCGAAGATATATCGTTTTCGAAGTATTTTAATCCTGCATCCATCTGCTAAATTCGCAAATAATTTGCAAACAGCTTAGGTATTTGATTCATAATGAAGACTATTCTAACCCGGTCTAAAAAATTACGAAAAGCAGAAATCTTGCAGATCGAAGATATAAGGTTTTCACAATATCGCACTCACTTACATCTGTTAAATTCGCAAATAATGGGCAAACAGCTTAGAGTTTTAACTTTTCTCGTTCAGACGACTAAATTCAGATAAATTGCAGACCGAAGATACAACGTTTTGAATGAAGCGAAATAAGTCGCGAATGGCTCTGATCAGCGATTTGATTTTCCCAGCAGATATAATGAATCATTACAACGAAAACGTATACATTGTAAAATCTTCAATAAGAAAAATTCAAAGTTAATAAGCATATAAGATATCAATTCTTTTAATAAATTTCAAATAATTCAGGTTCATAATCTCGAATTTTCTAATTCGTTACCAAAAATATGGCTTAATGTTCGCCGTTCAATTTAAAAGGATCACATTCAATCATTATTTCTAAAGAGCGGCGCGCATATTACGTCCCTCGTTCTAAGCGCTGGCCGCTGAGTTTGTTGGCCGCCAGCTTCAGCTTCCCATATTATAGTAGGTTTTTTGCCAAATTTCAGACAAATTTAAGGAAGAACTTTTTTAAGGGTCATATTACCTCACCAGATGACCCACGTTATTTATTTATTTATTTTTTCATTAATAACAGGTTTCAAGTTTTTGAGTGGGTTAATTTCGGCGAGACGCCCAACTTTTCCCTCTCCCAAAATTTTTGAAACAGGTAGGCTAAGAGAGCCACTAGGTGTTGAACATGTCAAAATGGCGAGTGAATTTTTTTAGTTTAATCTTTTAATAATTTGACAAAAAGCGCGAAAACATTTTTGTCCTACATCCCCGATGGTATGGCCGCTCTCTCTCCCGCTCTAAACATGTCAATTTAACGTGAGCAAAATATTTACTAATAACAGGCTACTTTTTTCACTATTGCTTGGTAATTATTACAACAATCGAATGGCATCTTTGTCCTACAAGTTAAATGGAATGTGTTCCTAGTCCAACAAGCGAAACATGTCGGTTTTATGGCTTGCCTAAATCATTAATAATTGTAGGACAATGAAACCACATGATTCCTTAGTGTTTTAACTGACCATAAAAGTAAATGTCCTACAAAAATATGGATATGTATCCCTAGTCCTACAAGAAAAGTGCATAATAATAATTCGACTAGTTAAGCGATGGGTAACCAATAACGGTTGTTTTAGGAATTAATTTTGTCTGTCAAATGTTCTTTCATATTTATATTGATAACCAATTAATAAGTATTTATGAGTTATCATACTCAAATAACAACAATACAGTGTGATCATGGTTATATTACTATAAAGTTGCGTTGTTGTAGTCGTATATAAATCCATTTCGAGTAACGCGCGTCCTTTCTAACAACGAACAAAAGTAACTCCCAAACAACCGATACGTGATGCCACCCATCCTTTAACAGGCCGATTATACGATTTGATAAATTAATGTTTTATATTATTTCTCAGTGAGGTGCATTTGCATATATTTGTAAAATTATTTGTATATATTACTAGTCTATGTAGCCCAAATAAGCCAAAAATATTTTACCAACCCCTATTAATAATAATAAACTAAATACCCTTATGTTTGGACGATGCATTTTGTACGCTACGCTATCAACGAATCTCTATTGAGTTTTTTTGCAAATACGCTCAATAATTACTCTGATATGGATACAAAAACGTGTAGGTGACAGCCACAAAGCAGTAGTGAAAAAATTGACCTGTTATTAGTAAAGATTTTGCTCACGTTAAATTGACTTGTTTAGGGCAGGGGACAAAGCTGGCAATAACAACTGGGGTGTAGGACAAAAGTGTTTTCGCGCTTTTTATCAAATTATTAAAAGATTAAACTAAAAAACTAAGTGATATTAATAAAAAAAATCACTCACCATTTTGACATGTTCAACACCTGGTAGCTCTCTTAGCCTACATGTTTCAAAAATTTTGGGAGAGGGAAAAGTTGGACGTCTCGCCGAAATTAACCCACTCAAAAATTTGTAGCCTGCTATTAATAAAAAAAATTTAACGTGGGCTCCCGGTCCAATACTCATTGAAAATATTTGGCCATTCTGGACTGATCGCCCATTCAAAAAATTGCTAAGGTGTGGTACTTGTGAACCTTTACCCTAATAATAAATAATCTTGTTGCAAATTTTACTTTTATACACAAACGTATTTTTATTTCCAACTTAGTATGAATTTATTTAATAAATTTAGTAAAATTGAATACCAAAACTCTATGTAGACACAGACAACAATGATGGAGCAAACATTTCTCATATGCAAAAGACGTAAGCTTTATGAAATTTTTTTCCGTTTGTAAATGATTCAATAAAATTTAAAACATATATATGTAGAGAAATTTGGCTTGTCATGTATTAGCATTTATCAATAGAAAATTTCTTAACAGGAATCTGAATTTCTTATATGTTTTAATATTTTATTGAATCATTTATAAATGGAAAAATCTTTTATAACAGCCTACGACTTTTGCATATGACAAATGATTGCTCCATCATTATTGTCTGTGTCTACATGGACTTTTGGTATTCCCTTTTGCGAAATTAATTAAATAAATAAATACATAAAATTAAAATTTGCTACAAGATTATTTATTATAAGGATAAAGTTTGACAGGTACCACCCGTTAGTAATTTCTCGAATGGACTCGTCCAGGCGATCAGCCCCGAATGCCCTAATATTCTTCAATTATTAAATGTATTTATACTTTAAATTTTAGAAAAATGAGATGAGGAGTCTCTAGATAAACTTTTCTACTTTCCAACCCTACTTTATTCATAATGATAGGGTCATCTGTTGAGGAAATATGGCCCTTTTAAAAAAATTTCTACCATAGGTTTGACTGAAATTTTGCAAAAATTTCCGGGGCTACAACATTTATTTTTAGAACATAATTTGGGTATGAGAAGATCTACCCTTTAAGTTAATAAGAATGTTTTAATTGTAAAATAAAAAAAAAGTATAAACTTTTTTTTTAATTTCGAGTAAAAGTTCCATTATATAAGGAACTAATTAACAAAACTGAGCATATAGTAGCTCATTTTGTATGTTTTTTATGTCTTTACAACAATGCCCATAATAGAAAACTCGTTTTTTTCGGTAGATTTTGTGTGAAAGGTAAGAAATTAAGTTGTTACCGATTTTTTGAGGTTCTTGTTAAAAAACAAAAACGCATAAATAAGCAATGTTGAATTTTATGTCAATTAGTCATGTTTTATCTTAAGAACACGTTGATCTTAGTTTCATTCAACTATTAATTTTGTCACCAAAAGATTTTTTTCTCTGTAAATGACCTGATCTAACCTTAAGGTTTACACTTTCTAAACATTGCTCAGTATGAGTATAGCTTGCCCTGCAAATACACTTCAAAACCTGTATATGTTTAACTTTAGTAGTTCAGTTGGATGTTGATGATTTAGTCTGTGTATTATCGAGGCATTGTCTTATTAAAATAACTAAAAACAATGAAATTGTTATCCATTTATGACTAAGATCTAGAATCAGGCGTCAGATATTGTAAAACATTTATGATAACAAGAATGACATATTATCATGAAATAAAAATAACTATAATAATTTGCACTTAGAAACGTGATTTTTTGACATTATCAACAGCGCCTTATAGAAATATAAATCTTGTATGTAATTTCGAAAAGATTGTTGAGGAGGTCTTGAATTATTTGTCTATTCATGGGTTTTCTCTCCTCCAAATTTTTTCCTGTAACAGATAAGTATTTAAAAAATTGTATATGTAGAACAAAGTGTAGTAAGGCAATTTCGTAAAATTGCCCGGATTACTGGTTGTCTGTACAGAGATTCTTCCTCACAGTTTTTCTGAGAGAAGAGATGTCTATAAAATGATCAACCAGTATTCCTGTATATAAGTAATGTATTGTATATTGTGTAATACTTATCTGTGTATGGAGACGTTTCAACTCCGAGTCTGGAGTCGTTGTCAATCGTTTAGTGTTGTTTTCGAGCTTTTTTCTAAAAAATTTTCGCTTTGTTTTTGAATTATTGTTTGTCAAAAAATTTGACACTGACAATTTGTCGTTGGCGATCACTTGACGCTGAGGTTACGTTTTTTTTCTGTTAGCAGTAAATTCTTCCAGTCCAAATGAAGGTCGGCTGAAGGTGCTCCGATTTCAGTGTTGTTTATCATCATACAGCTGGCTTCTTTAAGTTTTCTCTTTTTTAAGTTTTCTTCTTTCAACAAGATCTTTGTTTTATCCCAGTCTATCCTATGGCTGCCGGTGCTCGTTAATACATGATTGGCCAAATTTGATTTGTCCAATGTCTTCTGGAAATGTTATATTGATGTTCTTTTTTCCTTACTTCTAAAGGTCTTGAAGTTTCACCGGTATAAGAATGGCCACAGTCACACAAAACACTGTACACACAATTTTAGAACTCTGGGTTGCGTTAAACGGTTTGGTATGTGTGAGGATAGAGCGCAAGGTATTATTTTTTAAAAACAGTTTTAACGCTGTATTTATTTCCTAACCGCTAATTTTTCCGATACACCTGGGATATATGGAATTATGTTCATAATTGGTTGTCTGTTTGTGTTGGTTGGTATTAGTGTGATGGTTATTATAACCAGACAACCAAATTATGAACATAATTCCATATCCCAGGTGTATCGGAAAAAATTAAGCGGTTAGGAAATAAATACAGCGTTAAAAGTTTTTAAAACAAATAATACCTTGCGCTCTATCCTCACACATACCAAACCGTTTAACGCAACCCAGAGTTCTAAAAATTGTGTGTACAGTGTTTTGTGTCTGTGGCCATTCTTATACCGGTGAAACTTCAAGACCTTTAGAAGTAAGGAAAAAAGAACATCAATATAACATTCCAGAAGACATGGGACAAATCAAATTTGGCCAATCATGTATTAACGAGCACCGGCAGCCATAGGATAGACTGGGATAAAACAAAGATCTTGTTGAAAGAAGAAAACTTAAAAAAGAGAAAACTTAAAGAAGCCAGCTGTATGATGATAAACAACATGAAATCGGAGCACCTTCAGCCGACCTTCATTTGGACTGGAAGAATTACTGCTAACAGAACAAAAAAACGGTAACCTCAGCGTCAAGTGATCGCCAAACGACAAATTGTCAGTGTCAAATTTTTGACAAACAATAAATTCAAAATCAAAGCGAAAATTTTTTAGAAAAAAGCCTCGAAAACAAAACTAAACGATTGACAACGACTCCAGACTCGGAGTTGAAACGTCTCCATACACAGATAAGTATTACACAATATACAATACATTACTTATATACAGGAATACTGGTTGATCATTTTATAGACATCTCTTTCTCTCAGAAAAACTTGAGGAAGAATCTCTGTACAGACAACCAGTAATCGGGCAATTTTACGAAATTGCCTTACTACACTTTGTTCTACATA
Source organism: Octodonta nipae (assembly GCA_034190945.1). Classification (NCBI taxonomy): domain Eukaryota; kingdom Metazoa; phylum Arthropoda; class Insecta; order Coleoptera; family Chrysomelidae; genus Octodonta; species Octodonta nipae. Next base: position 57,696,439 of record CM067223.1, read on the forward strand.
TACAATTTTTTAAATACTTATCTGTTACAGGAAAAAATTTGGAGGAGAGAAAACCCATGAATAGACAAAATAATAAATCTTGTATGTTGCGAAATATCTATATGTCACAAATTCATATAAATAATAGTTTCAAAACATTCAAATAAGTTAAATAAACCAATTGACACCTTAACCACATATTTGATCAAGGCACTGTAACCACTATTATTAGAAGATTAATGGGGACCCATAATTATTTATAACAGAGCAAATTGAATACATTTTGTTAAATTTTAGTTGCATGATACCTATTCAAACAGAGCACCGGCTATAGAGCTAGATCCTTCAAGGAAACAGTGCTTGCTAGATGTTGTAATAGCCAAATAAACTGTAATTTACCAATTTTTTGAAAACAAGAACAAATTCTGCATCTCAGCAAATATGCCAGAAATTACGCATAAATAATTCATACAATAATTGACAACTCCAGGCTGAACTTGAAATACTCCAGAACATATAAGTATACACAATATATAATACACATATGTGTATAGGGAGATCATGTTGTATAAGAAAACTTTCAGAACACTGAGGAAAAATTTAAATTTCGATTAAAAATTTTAAATACCTGTTACAGACAAGATGTGAAGAGAGAAAACACCAAAAAGCAGACAAAGTAATGGGGATATATAATGGAACTTTATACTTTATACCACAATACTGCAAGACTATTAAGACTTGAGTAATAGCATTGTAGCTGCAAATAATACAAACAATAATCTAGACATATAAGAGTATTTGGGAGTCACTGCTGAGTAGGGCAAATGCATATATCACATCGCTAAGTGATCACCTTCAGCACCTCTTGCGAGAAATCTAACAGCATATATTCTGACAACCTTTTTGTTTGTGTTAATATTTGTGCCATGTTTAATTTAATTTTATTAATGATCTTCCAAAAATTAAGATGTAAAGTAACGTATTTTATTGTTTATCACAGTTTAACCTTCCTGTATAAACTCCTTTTTTTAATTTGTTTGTTCGATTTTGCAACCCTTTGGAATGTAGTGTGATGGGTCGTAGAATTCTTTAACTTAACATAAAAATTGCAGGATGCACGGTTTATAAACCATTAATGAGTAACCCTGAATTAAAAAATAATATGTGCCAACTATAGGAATACTTACGACTCACATTGTGTAATATATGAGCATGTCTAAGAATTCATTTCTTTTACATTATATTAATTGCGCAATTACACCTTCTTATACAGTGAGGACGCGTGGGTTGGAACAAATTCATTTAAAATTCAGGTGTTGTTTTTTTTTGGAAAAACGCTCCCACACGTCGGTATTTTTTTTGGAATGCGGTTTTTGTGATAACCTCATTTATACAGGGTGGGCCAGAAATAAATTGCGACCATCAACTTCATTTTTTCAAATGGAAACATTTCTTTTTATTTTATTTTTGAATTCTGCATTGAATTCTAAGTATTTTTCATGTACAATTCCTATACCGAAAATTAACAATTATTAAAAAAATTACATTTCTTTAAGAAAACAACGGTAAAAAATAAGGTGTTGGTTTGAACCCATTGATTTTCGTCTGGTTTTTATGATTGTTGGCGGTATTTTAGTCGCATAAATGGAAACCCTTTTTTAATGTTGGAATTTTTAATCACATTAGTTAGTCCGACCGGGAGATATTTTGAAAGGTCATAAATTCCAATTTCAATTTGTCTTGGTTTTTCGCTATAATGCCGAGAAGTTGGTTTAAAATAACAGTAAATATTGCATTAAATGTACGAATATGCGACAGCCAGTCAGCGGCGCACTGACAATAGCTGTCAAATTATGGTTAAATTGTCTTATTATATGCTTTTTCTCGGCAGTTTATTACGTTTTTATTTACATAACTGTTGCCTGTTCATCTTATTTTTTCATTGGTTTAGTAAGTTAATGGTTACCTGTATATAGTTTACTGATATTAATTAAATGACTTTTTTTCCACTGACTGGATCCGCCACTGTCAAAACATCGGAGGGTCCATGGTTTAAGCGAAATTTCAAAAGCAGTATTAATACATTTTACGGCACAAAAATCCAAGATATAGGAAGTGAAGTGCATTTTACAATATTTCAAAATATATTTTACATATGGCTATCGAACTATCGTGGTTAATACGGTACGTCCTGTAAAATATTTCTACAAATTATTTAAATTACAATTCTGGAAGATCTACTTAACGTACAATATTGATCTTCAGCGTTATTAATCTCAATTTTATAAGCTATCACTAGGAGGCAGATTAAGTTATGGATTTTTGTTAAAATCACTCAATTTACATCTGTTTTTTTCAGCTTTTCTTTATGAAAAATGATCAAAATTTACAAACATTCATTTTGAAGATTTTCTGATTCTCTACAATTTTTCTATTGACGTCATTATGAACAGATCATTACTTTTTACACTATAAGCAAAAAACGAAAACACCCCCTATTTTTTGGGGTTTTAAGGCTCAATTAATTTACTTTGCTGTTAAAATTATGTGAGTTATGACTTATAAACTATTATTTACGTGATGGCTTATGCAGTTTGCTGTTGAATTTTATGTCACCTAAAAATCTCTATTGACTGGTGTAGTAGGTAATCGACATGTGCATAACATCTTTGTAAACGGTAACTCGTCACCATGCATGGAGATTACCAGTTGCTTATCGGTTATTCGTTCCGTAGGAACGAACCTCTAGTAAACAGGAAGAATGGGGGAGGGTCATCCATCTTGCCGCTATACTTCTACATTTCCTACATTGTATTCAAGCATATGCCATTTAATACAGCAAATCTACACTATAGAGTAAACAGTTCTTTTTACCTTTATGGAACACAATTTAAAAGTAATCTATCCTTAAATAATTCGACAGTAGTAATCTTTGGAAAGCCTGTAAACAGCAGGATAAAATTAAATAAATACTTACAGCGGCACCTGAGCATATCCTAGAAATGAACCTCCCTTATCATGGAAATTCTGGTAGTTGAGATTTTGACTTTCAACGCTGAAGTACTCATTGTAGATGAATTTTCCACCGATAATTCCAACGCCGACGACAGCAAGAGCAGTTAAAAGCAAGCAAAGTGTTGTGGCTGCAGAAACTCTATCTCTTGCCGGAAATATAATGATACGATGACGTTGCTCTGCATCACCAGCTTCGACATCTTCAGGAGCAGACTGAAATAAAATAATATATAAAATTCTGTAATTAATATTTATACTTACAAAATACTCTTTTATTTCGAATTACCATTTCATAATGCGTGTCAAAATATAATAGTTTATAAAACAAATAGGATCAAATTGACTCTCCATTTCAAAAAACATACACTCTAGATTTATTTAACGTGCATCCTTACATTCCTTTACTTCGTAGGTCCAAATTCCGCACCAGTTCATCAGAAGTTATGAGATTTTTGGTCTTTTGTGAACGCTATACACTCGTTTCATACGTTGACTTGCAGTTTCGATAAACATCGACAATGTTACTGTGATGGGAATTCATTCGATAATTCGTGGAAGCCGCATGCATCCCATATTTCGGGGAACCCGAAATGTTGTTAGTCGTATCGAGGTCGGCGGCTTGCTTTGATGTAGTTTTCGAAAAATCTAGTCCATGAAGATCTCTCGGCGGCTCTTTGACGTTCTGGAGAATTCCGAAAAGTAATATATAAATACAGAGAGCTGACGGAACCATTCATTCTGTATTCGACTGCCGTATAGTAAATATAAATTGTCAATAGTTCTGTGAATATAAATTAAAGTAGTGGAAATAAATTAGACTGTGTTTATAAATAAATTCAAGAACCCGATTGTGAAAATAAAAACATTACATTACTTTCTTTTTAAATATACTGAAAATTAATTAAGTAATATTAACGCTGAGTGAGCAGCATTTAGCTTTCCAAGACAAGAGAAGAAACAAATATGTAAACAATGCAGTAACAAAATAAACTAACTGTTCCAAACTTAAACAGGTTTTATTACATACAAGTGTTTTTTACAAATCTCATAGGTACAATACAAATTAACAATTAGTTAACTTATGAGTTAAATAACTGAAAATAAAAAATGCGCTTTTGCTAGCGAACTGATAATTCTGTCGGGTAAACACTGTATGATAGAATCTAAAAACAATAAATACCACTTTTAGAACCTGTTTCGAATTCAATTCCTAGATTTGCCCATAGTTAGTTTATTAATGCACAGAAGTAAAAGTAATAAAATATTAAAAAAGAAAATTAAGTTGATAGTAACATACATAAAGGACTGTAAATAAAAATGTAATACACAATAAAGAATTAAATATCAGCGCTAAAAGCTATTAGAGAACTCACTGCGTGCCTATTGAATTTAACAACGAATAACACCATCTACAGGGTGACGATTTGAAAACGTACAATGGCTATATCTAAGAAACGAAAGATATGAGAAATTCCTCCAAATGATGTATTAACTAATCCGTCCAAATTTACCCTCTCACCTTATACTGGTTATACCTTATCCTAAAGCTCTCAAAAATGCTTTTAATGATATCCTACAAAACTACTTTTGACCAAGTATTTTTCGGTTAATTATGGAAAATTTAATTAAAATGTATTATTTCATCCGACTTGACCATACAATGTATGGCATCACACTCGCTCTAAGGCACATACATATCAAAAGGGTTTAGCTCTGTGGGAGCCCTTGCCAGGTTATCAGGCTAATGGTTGGCGTTGTGGCTGCACTTCCCCATTAATTTTCTGACCGTCCGGGCTGTTCCTAACAGGACGGCTTCTTTGCATCAGTTGGTAAAGATAACAATTGGTACCGTTCGCGTGTTGTTCATATATCATTGCCTCTGTATTTGAAATTCTAAATCCCTGTATTTGGCTATTTTTCCAGCCTGCTTAATATTTATATTATTGTTGTTAGGGATTGCTATGTCAATTAAGGTTGTTTTTTTAGAGACTTTATCTACCAAAACTATATCTGGTCTATTGTGAGCAACAATCCGATCGGTCAATATCGTCCGGTCTTAGTACAGTTTGTAGTTGTTATTTTCTAAAATAGATTCTGGTTCGTATATATAGTAGGGTGTTCTTACCGACTGTGATAGCTCGAGTTTCAGCGCTAGTTCCTGGTGCAGTATTTTTGCAACAGCATCGTGTCGTTCTTTGTATTCAGTTGCAGCGAACGCTTGGCAACCTCCTGTGATATGCTGGATAGATTCAGATGTTTGGCAACCATATCTGCATCTGTCGTTGTTGATAGAAGGATCTTTGACGATTATTGCATTATCAATTAAGTTATTATTAATGTAATAAATACCGAAAATCATTCCTATTACTGTCCTGGGGCCCAATTCTTGAAACCATGCTATACGACGAAAATCTATCAGAAGATTAATACTTGAGCTGGCAAGATGCTATATTTATTTTGTATTGTGCCTCCCAAAATATTTCGCTAAATTTTTCAAGTGACACCCTATATTTCCATTTTTTCAAACCTATAAGTCTTATAGTTTTGGAGATAAAGAAGGGGAATCAGGTTTTGTATATTTTTGTTAATATAATTTAAACAAATTATTTAAAAATATGAAAAAATATATTTGTATTCCTCATGAGCCTTTATATTTGAATTACATTATGCGTTTAATTTTTTTTTAATTTTATAATCCCCGAACTAATATTGGTATGTATTATTATTTTTTATGTAAACTTTGGCAAGCCCCTACATTTCCATTTATACAAACTTTTGGTCTTAATTTTTTTAAATTTCTCTCCAGAAGTACCCCCCAACATCAGAACTTCCTTCATTTACACTATGTACTGCTGATTGGGTCACCAAACTATGCACTAATACCAAATTTCAACCATTTACAGGTAGAAGTTTTGGAAAAAAATGGCTGTGACAGATTGACATACGCAAAAGAAAGGGTTTCCGTGCAGAACTCTTAAAAAAACCGTCTTCAAATGAATCAAAATGAAAAGCTTGACAAATAACCTGTGCGATAATATAGCATATTTTTTAGAGAATTGTGTAAAAAATGTATGTGCCATCTATTTGACGTTTACTTTTTTTTCACATTTTCCGATTTTGAATATGAATATACCTTGATAGAATACAATTTAAAATACTCGCATATTCAAATTGATTAAACTGTTTCAGAAAAATTCAGTAATTCAGTATCCTTCGGCGATATTCCTAACACAATGCAGTTTTAATCATCAAATTTGATTACGGCATTTTTGAATAATCGTTGAGCTTACATAAAAACTATTCCGACGAATTGATAACCTCGTCCCTTTTTCCTTTACGACTTTAAAAACCGTCAAAATATATTTTTTGGAAAGTCCCAGTTATTTTCCTCTTTTATTAATGTAATGGGGTTTTGTTACACTTGCTTCTTTTCATTCCGTAAATTTACTGATGGATGGAACTTTTAAATCTCTTTCTTTTTATTCATTTTTTGTCAGGTGAATATTACATAACTATTTGCAAAGTTTCTTCGCAACATTTTATAGATTTCGTAGCATCTTTTTAAATGTTTTCTTCCACTTTTCAAGTATTTGTCATTAATATTCCACGCTCTGACATCATAGATGTTATAGACTTTGGTTTAATTTAAATTTAAATCGCTTTTACTTTATATTGTACTTATATTTCTGAACAAATAAATATTTATTTAACCTCGAATAAAAAGATACGTCAAAAATCAACTATATTTATTCGACTAATATAATTACAATTTTGGACTCTACTTCATCGATTGCTTGTGAAACTTGTGAAATGTTTAAATTTATTTCACACATAAGACAGTGAAGCGTAAATGCTTTAAGTATATTTCATGTACAACATGGATTTTTGAGAGCAAGACAATATGATTTCTGAGTGGGAGTGATCAGTTAAGCCACATTCTAAGGGCCTAAATCACAATACTTATTTGTATTTGAAACTCCTATTTTACATGTTAAAAATTCATAAATCATTTTCCGAAATATCAATCCTTGATAGTAGCCCAACTGATGGCGGGTACTGCCGAGTAGCAATGTCACTGTCTTGCGTTTAACGATTTTCAGAGTCCCAAGTCCCAACATGCTATGATTATTGTTGTTTGGAATTTTCTAGTGTGGTTTCTCAGTTAGAAGATCATAACTATTATTATAAATTGTGAATGTTCAAGAAAGATCCTAATTCCAGATAATAAACTGACGAAACTAATTCCATCTCAATAAACTAAAATTTTAGGGATTTAAGAAAGTCACATTATCAAATACTAATTGTTTACTAATGTTTCTCCTTCACTATGTTAAGATATAGAAAAACATACAAACAAAATAAAACGAAATATGAAAATTTTAACACTAATTACATTTTTATAAAGTCACCGTATAACATTCATAAATTGTCATTAATACGATTTCAAAATTCCAATTCGTGTTAAAGGTCACTTATTAGTCATAAATCATAATATTATTATTATGGATTTTCATTGCAGTAATTTTAAACTAAATGTAAATGCTGAGTAGGCAAACAAGGAATTTTCAATAGAACTCGACATTGATAACACAGTTTACGTCACCAAATATTTATAATCGATTTGCACCCAGCAACATGTTTGAGATTCGATATGTTAAATCCGCCTGGGAAGCAATGTGTTATAAAAAAACGTATTAAAATGTGGTTTCCAGATTATGAAAATGTTAGTATTCAGTTGTTTCACTGGACAAAATAATGTAAATCATTAACTACTGATACATATTAATATTGCCATAATTTTTTACAAATTTAATAACAGATTATACTACATAATATTTCTATTCTTCCTTCTTCTTTGCCGCAGGGACAGTCATATTGACTGCGCTAGTACCCATCTTTTCCTTGACCTACCAGTACGGCTTCTTCCCTTTCTTGTATAATGTTACGTGATGTATAAGCGTTCTTTCTATGTATTTTGTTGTTCTTTGATTTTTTTTGTTGTTCTTTTTTTCAAATTTGTCTTCATTCGGTTATATTATCGGCTCTGGAACAACTCCTTATCATCTTTAAAACTTCATTTATTGTGTTCGTCTACGTTGTTCTTGTCTTTTTGTTGTCATTCATGTTTCGCTATTGTAGCTAATTGTGAGTACTGCAACTGCGTTATATGGTATCTTTTCTCGATTTTAAGTGTTTTGTTCCTGTTCCACATTTCCTGAGGAATTTATTTATATTCAGTTCCTCGTTCATTGCTATAATCGTACGATATGTTGCATCCAAGATAAAATTGTTCACTTGTTCTAATGTTTCGGACTATCTTTGTTCATTGGTTTGTTTTCCATTACTTCCGTCATCTTCAAGAAAATTATCACATGAAATCCCTTACTTATCTGTTGTAGCAAATATATCCCTTTTTTAACCGACTTCCAAAAAGGAGGAGGTTATCAATTCGTCGCGTTTTTTTGTATGTAACCTGAATTATTCTCCTGTGGTGAACCGTTTTGTATGAATATGGTCTTGTTTTATAGAGTATATATCCGGATTGGTGGTACTTCAAATTTGGGAAAAGAATTTTATTGGTAAAGTGAAGAAATTTGTGAATGAACACATTCGTGCATGGAAATCGACCAATATCCCTAACATATTGGTCGATTTTTCGAAAACTCCTTATAGATGTGTATGGTTTTTTAACGTTCAATCTATTAAGGAAGATCCTTAGATGATCTCATATACTTTTCTGCGACGTGCAACTTGCAGTTTTGCAGACAATCTCCGAAGATTCCAAAATTCTTATCAAAAATTTCATCGAATTGACATAACGGACATTTCCTCATAAATATTTTAATTCCAACGTAATAGTGCTGGAATTTTAGGCACTGGAAGTTTTAATTGCGAATTTGAAAATTTTCTATGTAGGTACCTCTCAAGCATATAGGTAGTAAAGCATAGTATTTTCGACTACTTAAATCAATGAGTACCAAGCTCGTTTTGTTTGTATACCCGACAAATACCTATTTAAATGAAAATTTTTCCATTTTGCGAAGACGGTGCTTTTGGTTGTCACATTCTCCCGGCCTAATAGAAAATTCAGTGAGAACACATGTCAATCTAAACTGCTATTTGGTGGGTTTATAGTCAGGATGTTTAGTTATAACAAACAAAATCACAAAGTAAAGTGATAGACGGAGTTGCATTTATATGATGATTAGCTCAGGTCATTTATGAAAATACGTGACAAAATTAATAGTATAAAAAAACTACCAGGAACGTGTTCTAAGGAAAAAACATGACTAATTGCCATAAAATTCAACATTTTTCATCGATGCGTTTTTGTTTTTTTTTTACAAAAAAAGCTCAAAAAATCGATAACAATTTAGTTTTTTACCTTTTATACAAAATCTACCCGTGAAACCGTGTTTGCTACTGTGGGCAAAGTTGTAGAGAAATGAAGAACCTGCAAAATAAGCTATTATACGCTGATCTTGGTTATTTTATTGCTTAGATAATCAAACTTTTTTTTCGAGTTTAAGTTTGATTACCTAAGCAATAAAATAACCAAGATCGGCATATAATAGCTCATTTTGTAGGTTTTTCATTTCTCTACTACATTGCCCAAGGCTGTAGCCAGCGGGGGTGTCTGGGGGTTCAAACCCCCCCCCCCCGAAATTTTGGAATATTGGGTTTCAAGATTCAATTTTAACCAAATAATCATCTTTTTCATAAGAATAAATTTTATATTTATACATTTTTATATATCCTGGATATATATGAATACAAATACAGATTTTTCAGTACTAATCAGTACACCACCCACCGAAAAAAAACTATCCAACCCCCCCCCCCGGAAATATTGTCCAACCCACCCGAAAAAATTTTCCGGCTACGGCCTTGACATTGCCCCTAGTAGCAAACACGATTTCACGGGTAGATATTGTATAAAAGGTAAAAAACTAAATTGTTACCGATTTTTTGAGGTTTTTTTTGTAAAAAAACAAAAACGCATCGATAAAAAATGTTGAATTTTATGGCAATTAGTCATGTTTTATTCTTAGAACACGTTTCTGGTAGTTTTTTTCTACGATTAATTTTGTCACGTATTTTCGTAAATGACCTGAGCTAGATTGAAATATAAGTTAGGCCGTTTTGCTGTATATACAGGATGTATGGCATATAGGGTGGAGTGGACGATTGGTGGTATAAAAATGTTGAAAAAAATGTAAAATTAAAATTATATAGAATGATTAAAAAACTGCTATATGATATGGACGTAAACAAATTATATGCAGGATGGTTGAAATATATGCTGAAGTGAAATTATATTTATACAGTGTGATTAAAAAATTATTTATTTTATAGCACATAAGAAGTTGCATAAAGTGTGGAGAGGAATTAATGTTACACAGGGCGATATTATAAATTCTGAAAAATGAAATAATTTATGGGGTAGACCACAAGGAATTATATACTATGGTTGAAATATAGGACGGATTTGACTCCGTAAATATGGGATTAATTCTATTCCGTCCTATAGTTTACAGAAGGCAGCTAACAAATTTATGCTTGTCCGTGGGCAGTCGTATGTACAGGATGGTTGGTACATAGGGTGGAGTGCAATTATATATAGCTATACAGACTTGTCAAAAAAAGTTGAAAAAAGGTTACATGGCGTGGTCCATAAGACATAAATATATTTTGCGCTTATTAAGTCAACGCGTACTAGTACATTTTATTCGTAAACATTTACCTGTCAATTTAAATGTATCATTGTGTAATGTTGAGGCTTTCGATGTTACCTGGTCCTGTCTATTAAGGTTATACATACAAAATAAAAAAAAAAGAATGAAAACTACCTGGTTTCAAAAAAACTAAAAAATTGAAAATAAAACATTTAAAAAATATATAACCGACTTCCACCTATAACTAAAAAGCTAAAAATAATTATAACAAAATACAACTCTAGCAAATAAATAACACATTCAATGTTGTTAGGTACCTACCCAAAAAGTAAAAAATGTAAACATTAAAAGGTGCTCATTCTGTACAAATTAATTACCTACCAATCTAGTATATTATTGAAGTCGGTCCCAAGCAACAATCAAGTTTGATCTAGTAGTAGATAAGTACACAATGAAGAATTTTAGATTTGATTGGCCCCTACTTCAATAATATACTAGATTGGTAGGTAATTAATTTGTACAGAATGAGCACCTTTTAATGTTTACATTTTTTACTTCCTGGGTAGGTACCTAACAACATTGAATGTTATTTATTTGATAGAGTTGTATTTTGTTATTTTTAGCTTTTTAGTTATAGGTGGAAGTCGATTATATATATATATATATATATATATATATATATTTTAATGTTTTATATGTCATCTTTTTTAATAATCACCCTAGATTGTCATGTACGAGTGAAATAAGGTGTTTTTGTCAATACCTACTACATATTCCATTTTTCTACTCCCTTTTTATTCTCCTACGCCTTTGTTTATATAATATTGTTTGTGCTACCGTTCACATCTACTTCTTTGTTGGTATCCTTGTACACGGTCTGAATTTTTATTAAATATTAAGTATCCTTTTGCGATTATTATTTCCCATAACAGATTTCTTTTGAAGTTGTCGGGTACTTTTTCAAAATCTATGAAGGCTATTTCTAGGGCAGTACCATGAAGTAGACAACTCGATTAATTATCTTGACCTATCGATTTCTTTTAAGTTTTTTTTCCACCACTGTCTAGGCCCCAAAATAGGTTTACCTTGTGCTGGCCAAATGAATTTCTGTATTCTTTAAAGATTTGTTGTATCGTGAATACGCCCTCAATTCTTGAATTTTCTTTTACTAAATGCTATTTGCTCTCCATTTATTATGGTATGACTTTAAGTTTGTTTTAACGCGAAATGAATTTCGACATCCTAGGAATCAGATTTGGAGTATCGGTGAACTAGATTTTCCTGAAACTCTTCGACGTCGAAATTCATTTCGCGACAGAATATTAAATTCAGTTATATGTACTATATACATAAGTAATTATTCGAGAATTCAATCAGTTGAGGGGAGCGCAACAGATGAAGGTTCTCGACTAGAAACAATATATTGTCTTGCGTTCAATGGATTGAAAAATCTCGAAAAGTTAGTATTTAAGTTTGTTGTTAAGTATCGTAACATTAATTGAGTATAGCGTTTTCAATGAGCTTATTCCGCTGTAGTTACTACATCCACGTTTCTTTAAAAACTGAAAACTTTATCTAATCATCGCCTAACAAATACAGCAAAAAAAACTGATAAAAAATATCAGCGAACTATGTCTTAAAGGGTGCTCCATAAATTATTAAGACACTAAATCCAAATTAGATAATTTTTTTAAAACGATAAAAATGCCTTTTTTCAAATATGGAAAATATTTAATTACTTTTAAAATATGTGCAAAAGTCAAAAACCTCTAAAACTGTTCTTAAACCCATATCGTTCGAGTTTTCACTGAAAAATCTTTAAAATCTATTAAAAATATGCTTATTTAAAAAACCATATCATAACTTTTTCAGATTATTCAAAAATTTTCGGAGAAACGATAGCCTACTCTTTGGACAGGGGGATGATCAAATAAAATTAACATTATTAACATTTACAACTATAATTCATATATCTGTATTTCCGTATGGATTTGTTAAAATTTGTTCAAAATGCTTCCGAACATAGTGCAATAAACATGAACTCTGGTAGAACTAGTCCAAAGTCGTACGAAGCGGTATCCAGGACTTGCATTATGAAACTTGCAAATGAATGCAAAAACAGTGAAACTGTAAAATTTTGCCAAACACCAGCGATTTGCATGAAAATTTGACATAGATTTATGATCCCTGTAAACCAAATACAAAGGTAGTTATAGCTTGTTGAAGGTTGACTCTTATTCGTCAAAACCAAAATTTGCAAGTTTTAACGTGACAACCAAAAAAGAACAATTCATTTTCGGGAAAGACTTCCCCAACCTTTTATAAAATGCTTAAAAAACCTTTATTTTCGTTTTTTATGGGACTCTGTGAGCGAGTTATTACAAACATATAGTCTAAGAGATAGAGCCAGTTTTTGCTCGTCATCGAGAATCATATTAAGTTCAATTCATGAACTACATCACGTTTCTAGGCAGGCGCCAGTGGAAATGATAACCGAGGATAGTTGATAGTTACAGGGGGTGAAAGTGGTAATTTTTTTTGGTCATGCTCATCATCGAGTAAACGTTCCAAAATTGGCATACAAGATTGTGATGCATTTAAGCAAATTTACGAGAGTGTGGCTTCGCATTTAAAAAAATTGTATGTGTATGACGTCATACAGACCACATTAATGACGTCATGAAAAATATATTTCGGTCATTTAGCTGTTCGTCCTTTTGGATTATGATTTCTTTGGGTACTAAAAAAATGGTGCAAATGGCGGTCTTTTTACTTAATGAGGGAGTTCACCCCTATTTTTGACAAGTTTAACCCTGTCCACCAGCTTAATGGTAACGCTCTAGGCCGACGTCTCTTGGGAATTTGCTAAAATATATCACAATCTTGTATGTAGCCAAATTTGGCACGTTTACTCGATGATGAGCAAGACCAAAAAAAATTACCATTGTCACACCCTCTAACTATCCTCGGTATCACTTCCACTGCCACCTGCCTAGAAACGTGATGTAGTTCAGGAATTTAACTTAATACAATACATTCTGTCCATTTTCAGGATGTGAGCAAAATCCCGCTCTACCTCTCCTACTTATAATATTAGTTTCTATTTTTTCGCTCAAAAATGTGTGAAAATCACACCCTAATTAATACCCCAATTGAAAATAATTGTTGCGAGTTTATAATTTCCTTAATTAAGGTACTTAGAATATGAAAATAAAGAAATTTGAACGTATTCTAGTGCTTAAGGGTTTGAAAAAAATTGACCCTAAATTTGAAAAAGCATTTTGGAAATTTTCTAAAAACTTTTTTCAAAATAACTTTAAAACTACTAATGATACACCAATTTTTGTAGAGTATTAAATTTCAGTAAACAAATATAATTTTATATCCTACAAAAGTTTGAGTATCATTAGTAGTTTTTATTATTTTGAAAAAGGGCAATGTTTCACAAAATTACAAAAATGCTCTTTCAACTTTAAGGTCAATTTTTTTCAAAGCTTTAGTAAATCTAATCCGTTCAAATTTCTGGAGAATATTGCAAGTACCTAAATAAAGGGAAATGTAAAGTGGCAACAATTATTTTCAAATTTTTTGGGCTGAAAAAAAGAGACTAATATTATTTGGTTTTCAGGCTACATATTTTGATAAAAAATGAAAATAAAGGTTTTTTAAAGCACTTCATAAAAGGTTTTATAAGTCTTCCCCAAAAAATGAATTATTTTTTGGTTATGTCTTGCAATTTTGGTGTTTGACGAATAAGAATCAACCATCACCAAGCTACAACTTTATTTGTATCGGTCTATACAGTTCCTTTTTTGTTTTTCTACAAGCTACATTTTGGCATAGCATTTTTTTTTTTTCGATAAAATGCTTACTTTTTAAGTTATTCGCAAAACAACATTTGAAAACGTGGGTTTTTAGGGTTCCGTATATACAATATACGGATACCCTTATAATATCACTCCGGATTTCCGCCTCTGTCACATCACAGAAATTTTCTCCTGAACTACTGGACGGAAGAGGTTGAAATTTGGTATCAATGTATAGTTTGGTTACCCGATCTGGAGTACATATCGTAAAAGAAATTTTAATTTTAGGGGTACTTCTGGGGGGGGGTAATCAAAAAAATCGACCGTCCCCCCTGAACCCCGAGACTACTAAGCCTAAAATTTTGAAAAAATAGGAAATATAGAACATTGCCCGAACTTTACAGGAAAAATAAGGAGAAACTATTAATATTAATTTTGGGGGGCACATTAAATAAAAAAAATTCAAATGCATCATGTAATACATCAAATGAAAGGTACTATTCTGATAAACACAAATACATACATTCATATTAAAAAAGAGTTAAAAAGATATTAACGAAAATATACCCATTCCCCCTCCTTATTTCCGAAACTATAAAACGTAAAGTTTTGAAAAAAATTAGAGGTATTGGGGGGCAAATTACAGAATTAAATGGAAAATATAAAATTAAAATTATTTCTAACACATCACGTTATATATCAAATGAAAGGGCTCATTATGACGATAACAAATATGTTTTTTTCATATTTTTAAAATAAAGAAATTAAAAGATATTAACAAAAATATTTAAAAAATTACCCATTCCCCCTTATCTCCTTTACCCATTTCCCCCTCATCACCGAAACCAGCAGTAAAATTTTGAAAAAAATAGAGGTATAGTGCCTCATCTGAACTATACTGGAAAAATAAGGAGAAACCCCTAATATTTATTTTGGGGGGCAAATTATAGAATTAAATGAAAAATAAAAAAATATAATTGTTTCTAACAGATCAAGCAATATATCAAATCAAGGGGCTCATTATGAAGAATTCCAATTATTTTTTTAAGTATTTTTTAAATAAATAATTAAAAATAAACTATTTTTTTAACGCCACATGCAATACATCAAATGAAAGGGCTCATTATGAGGAATAGAAAGATATATTTTTCATATTTTTAAAATTAATTGTTTACAAGATATTAGCATAAAGATATAAAAAAACTCTCATTTCTCGCTTTATTTTTCGAAACCGTACTACCCAAAATTTTGAAAATAATTAGAGGTAGTGGGGCTCACTTGAAATTTATAAGAAAAATTATTAGAAAATCCCCATAGTAATTTTAGGGACAAATTATACAATTAAATGGAAAATAAAAATTCAATTTTCAAACGCATATCAGATAAAAGGCTCATTATGTGAATTACAAATTTAGCATATTTTTAAATCATTTGTTTAAAAGATATTAACAAAAATATTAAACATGACTTAATTCCCACTTTAGAAACAACACTATTTAAATTTTGAAAAATATATTTTATTTGTATTTTTAAATAATTTGAATAACAGATTTAATAATTTATAATTTAAAACTTGACCTATTTTGCCCTTTATGTTCCAATCTACAGAGCCTCAAAATTCAGATAGTAGGTTATAAAAGGCTTCCCTGGAAGTTTATTAGTAAAATAAAACCCTAATGTTAATTTTTGGAGTTTATGTGTGGAAAATGAAAGTGGGTATCTTTTATAAATTTAAAACGCTCCCTTTAAAAGATATTAGGGTAAATATAAGAAAATGCCCTCATTCCCTGCTTGTCTGAAACTGGAATATTAGAATCTTGAAGGTGGTACAGAACCCTTAGTATGGGAGTCCAACTCGCACTTGATCAAATTATTTTATTGAAAAACTGATGAATAAGTCGAAAAGTATTGACATTACAAAAAAACTGTAAAAAAAGTTGCTTAAAATTAATCAATCTATCGACTACCGACGTATAAGAGGTTGTTTCCACCTCCGAGAAGGGCTGGTATCCACTCCTAGGGAAAAGCAACACCCGGCACAGAGTCAACTTTAAAGTAGGGGGTAAGCAGAAATCACTGTCAAATTTTCATACAAGTTGGTGCTGTTTGGCAAAATTATGAGGTAATTTCGGTCATTGACTGGAATATTAGTGGTTTCGAACGATATACACTTGTTTCACACCATGTTCAGAGGCACTTTTAGCATATTTCCTCACATTTATAGAGAAATCGGAGATAAACGAATTATAGATTGTATTGGACAACAGATTGGACAACCCAGTGTCACTATATGAATACTACACTCAATTGTTTAAAGAGTAATTTTGCACAAACTTTTAACGCGACAATATAAGGTTTGGCCTGTTTAAGATATGCAGAACAAAATCTTCCCTTAATCAGAAAAAACCAAAGATATGGATTGTTAAAAAACAACCTTTTTTGCAGACATTCTTCACTTAACTCTTGAAACATCAACTGAAATGCGACCCATTCACTATTTGCATGAAATATGCAAAAAACAACAATGATATTTACCTTAACTATTTATTATCTAAAAACAATTCAATACCCAGGAGTTGAATTTTATATTGTAATCATGTAAAGTATTTTACAATCAACTTTTTTGCATGAAAAAGAATATTATTTATTAGTTTTTAGACAGATCTGACTTTATGCCATCTAAATCAGACACTTTTCTGTTTTCATCAATTCATCTATATCAATTTCATCTAAGCCTTCTATAGCTTCTTCAATCAGAAATGTAGATAATGATTTACCCATAATTCTTCTTTTATTTTATTATTATCTGCTTTATCGATTTAGATCTTGTTAATGGTTTTCAGTTTACATTATGTTATAACAAAATGATTGTCTACCTTAGTTATTTCCGCCTATGTTGCTTGGCTTCTTTTTTGGTTGTATAAGTCTCATGTCTCTTTGAAAATTTGCTTAAATATTTTCACTAACAAGTTTATCTATTACTTTGTTCCGTATTCTTAGAACATTCCATTTTCTGCTCTCGCGTTAGAATAACCGGTTGCATTATATATTTTTTAAAAATTTAACTTATTGTAAAAAACTTCTGATTCTTCCTTCCTTCTACGGGAGCATACAGTCCATTACATTAAAATGGAGACACACTAAGCTCGGCGGCGGTTCCTACAGATTTGCTGAGGTACAAAAATGTTGAAAATTTAACTGAGTTCTTTATATTGTTGGATTGTTGCAGACAATTAAACATCACCTCTGATGCAAAATATGAATGTATAATATTACAACACTCACACCATAGTTCGATTTGTCTCTCTTTAGCTAGTAAGTGAGTACATTTCTAGGTTTCTTTTTAATATTCACAATGAAACAACCATCATAGTAATGGTGTTGTCTAAGTTTTTTAATGCATTTATATTCATCCTCTAAAACTTTTTTATTTTGTTTACCACTTGCAAATCACAAATAAAAATTTTAAAAATCCAAATTCCCCTCTTAATATTGCTATACTAAAATTGTACATTATCATACCTCAGTCAATCTTCCACCTGCTAACTCTTAAACTAATAATAAATAAAACCAATGTCCTAAACAAATCTTTTATGGATTTGCATAGACCAAAATAATTATTTTTTTTTTTGTAAAAAGATATTTTAATAAAAAATATATAAATACACAAATTTAATACCTAAATTTAGACAAAAATTACATAGTAAAAAATTGAGAGTGAAAATGAAAGTTTCAGCCAATTTGATTTTGTTGTTTACAAAAAAAATCTATCCAAACAGCAATTTTTGATAATGAGGTTTTCTTAATATAGTCATCTGTTCATGGAAAACTATTTTAATGTTTATTAGAACAGTATAATATCATTGTTAACCACACAAAATGTTAATTAAGCTACAATTACTCCTCATTTTCGGGAAAATATGAATGACATATATATTTATATGATGACCCTACTCAGCAATTTATAGAAAGTGTTTAAAAAAGCATAAACTTACGGTGGAGGAATATGTTCATTATCCACTAACGGAACGACTAATTTATCGCCCTTCTTTTCCGAAAAGGGTTTTGCCAAAATCGTCATCTTTTGTACCAATTTTTCTACTTCCCAAAAAATCAATACAACACAAAACAATGACACACGAATACGTCTGACTCGTTTTAATGACACCAAAACAAACGACGGAATCGAAGGAATGGAATCTAGCACATGCGTACTTGTAACGCCGAACACTAGAGGCACACAGCACCCGATACCATAGAATAAATACAAAATACAACGAGCAGGGAACTCTTAGAGCGTTAGAGCATACAACTTCTGGAGGTAGCCTGCAATACAGAAATATCGCGATAAGAAGAGAAAGAGGGGGCAATAGAGATAGTAAGAGGCTATTTCATTCGATTGGTAGTTGCAGTTCCCAATCCAGTGAAACAGCCTCTTACCCTCACTATTGTCGTCTCTTTCTAGCCTTGGCACGATATTTGTGCATTGCAGGCTACCTTCAGAAGTACAATGTATAGAGGAACTAGATTAAAGGCCGGTTCACACACGACGACTAATTAATTGTACGACATGTCGCATCAGACAAAACATATCAAGTAAAATGGAATGTGTGGACCGCAAAACGTACGTTGTGTCGTAACGAAATGAGGTTGGACATCGAATCGAAATTCTGAAGATTTTACGTGAACTGATAAGACAAGTCGTTGTTTGTTCTCTTCAAAATAACAACATGTCTGATATCCGTCAATGCTCTAGCGAATTTTTGGGGGAGTTTATAAAGTTGTAGGTATCATAGTTTTCCTTGTTTGTGGAAAGGCAAAAGCCGAAATTATAGTGATCGGAATAAAAAAAATCATACATACGATATTATTATTGAAAAATTCAAAATTGACTCAGTAGCTAATGATGAAACAACTCTTTGCGAACAGGGTACAAAAAAAAAGTAGCCCAAGTTATTCCTTTAACTAAAAGTGGTACTGGCAAAGACAATATATATAAACCAAACCTGTGGTATTACAATAAGCTAGAGTTTTTAAGTGATCCGGAAAAAGTAAGATCTTTTAGAATAGAATAATAATAGTGATGAAAGAGGTTAACCTATTCAATGTTAAGTGAAATAAGTTTGTCTTGTCATGGTACTGAGCCTTCGTTATTGAAATAGCGGGTAAATTTTTCTCTGGTAATTTTTGGACCTGCCCTCTAGTTCTTCGGTGAATGTTATGCATTAAATTAGGATCACATCTTTCACCCAGTTCAAGAACAGATTCAACTATATTTTCACGATCCATGCTTTCTGGAGGTGTGTAAGTGTTTGGACATTTCCGACGTAAAAAGTTGCGCAGCACACAACATGTCAAAACGACTTTATAAATGTTATCTAATTTCAGATTTATAGCAGTAGGTATGGAAAATTCGGAATCTTATTGCAAAAATTCCAAAACTGTTAGTTAGTTAAAGATTATTCGCCCTTTAGTTAGTACTTCTCGGCTTTATCATCAATAAATGCATATTCTAGAATTTAAGAACTCCGAGTCGGAAAGGAAGACTCCTACGGCAGATTGGCGAAAAAAAGATTCATTCGATAGATTATGTAAACACGTGGCTAACAGACTGGTGGCGGCCAAGTAATGTTTGTTATGAAACTGATTTGAAGCAGAAATGGTGTCCCTACACAGAAATTGCAAGATTAACGTTGTTGGGGAGAGTCTTCGTCAACGACTACAACAGCCGCAAAATATTATGCTCTAAAATACACAGCAGCAACATCACTCTCAGAAGAGTCAAGAACATAGTTCCAATTTTGGATCATATATGCAAACCCCACAGCACGCAAACCAACAACAGCAATACTGGTCACCGATAACTACACAGTATGTTGCAAATTTTGACCCCAACAATAATAGTGCTCAGTAATATTAATTATTGTTATATTTGCAGGCACCTAGCGATAACGTTTTTTTTTATTTTTTCTTAACATTAATTTCGTTGATTTTGACATACAAAATATAGCAAAATACATTTTTCATACTCACTCTTAAATATTGCTTATTTAAAACCTTGTAAATGGCTTCACAGGTCTGATATATATCTCACTCAATGCTTGTTTGAACATTATGGGTGTAAATTCCATATCCTTGTAGCTTCTTCCGGTTGCAAGGAATCTCAAGGTGGCATTTAATCTTTCGTGAGATGAGATCGCTTTTCTCATGCAAGTATCTTATTTTTGTATGTATGGCGTTACTAAATTTAACACATCGTCAGATAACTGATTCAAAGAGGGTATTCCAAATTAAAAACAAATTTGTCCTTGAACTTGGCCACTACTTGTTTTGAAATTTTTAAAAAACTGATTTCATATTCGTAATCATCGACGTCGAAAACCCCCAAATTGGGAGTATGTTGGTTGATTTTTTTCAAATTGCCAATTTTCAAAATCTGATTACGGATCTAAAATCAGAATTTCGCAATCCAAGAGGGCAGACCAGTTTTTCAAACAAAAACTGATTTCAGATTCGAAATCACCGACGTCGAAAACCCCCGGTACACCTAATTTGGCTATAATAGGTTGATTTTTCAAACAAATTTGATCTTGGAATGACCTTGAAGGTCAAGTTCAAGGTCATGGTCAGTCATATTCGGACATGAAATTTTCAGCTCTTTCCAAATCAGTAATGAAAAATGTGGCTTCGCATTAAAAAAATGTGTATGACGTCATACAGGTTACATTAATGACGTCATAAAAAATATTTTTATGTCATTTAGCTGTACGTCCTTTTGGATTATGAGCAAAAAAAATGGTGCAAATGGCGTTCTTTTTACTTAATAACGAAATTCGTCCCTATTTTTGACAAGTTTACCCCTGTCCGCCAGCTTGATGGTAACGCTCTAGGCAGACGCCTCTCGGGAATTTGCTTAAATGCATCACAATCTTGTATGCAGCCAATTTTGGAACGTTTACTCGATGATGAGCATGACCAAAAAAAAATACCACTTTCACCCCCTGTAACTATCCTGGGTTAGCCAGCCTAGAAATGTGACATAGTACAGAAATTGAACTTAATACGATACATTCTGTCCATTTTGTAGATGACGAGAAAAAACCGGCTCTATCTCTTAGACTATAACTATATATACGTGCCATAAATAGTACGTTTTGTCGAGATCATTTTATTGTGCGATTATTCATAGTGTGCGGACCGGCAAATTTTCGTTTATTATTTAAATTTAAAATAGGTACACCTACAATAGGTAAATTTATTACATAAATCCATATTATGCTAGAAATATAAATAAGTATCTGCTTAAAATGAAAATTTGCAATTAGATTATTTATTATAGGATATAGTTTCACATGCAGCACCCCTTAGGAATTTTTCGAATGGACTCGCCCAGCTGAAAGAGTTCCGACTGACCAAATATTTACAATACCTATATATATTGATACTTATGTTGATAATTTTGAACAATTAAGATGAGTGGTCTCTACATCAACTCTTCTACTTTCCAACGCTGGTTTATTCATAATGATAAGTGAGGTATTATCGCCCTTTAAAAAAATGTTCATTAATGAAATTTTGCAAAAACTACCGGGGCTACAGTATTTATTTTTAGAACATAAATTGGGTATAAGAATATCTACCCTTTCATTAATAAGAATACAACTTTTATGTTTTTTTTTTTGGGCAATAACACCACAATAGAAATAAACGACGAATATTGCAGGAATAACAAAGTTCAAAGTCTATTCTAACTTCGTTGTCAAGGCTTTATTTTTATTGATAGAGATTGACAAAATGAAAAAACGATGTTATTAAATGACATAAATAACAAGAAAACCACTATCCAAATTTAACCATAGAAATTGAAGAAAATAACACAA